>JAQFVV010006218.1:30000-289512 GCA_028023455.1 Epiperipatus broadwayi | reverse complement strand
TATATATATATTTACTTATCACTACATGGTTAGCTTTAATTTTATTTTTATTATAAATATATTACAAATTTTATTACTTTTTATCGTCATTTTATTAAGTTTTTTCTAATATGTGATGCATTAGAATTTTCTTTTAATTAGTTTTTTGTCAATGTTAAATAAAAAAATTAAAACTAAAATAAAAATTCTTATGCACTTAAGCCAACAAAACAGTCCATAAATGACTTGTATGCTGAATAAAAATAAAATAAATCTTGGGAACAAAACTCTAGACCTATGATACATTCTCAATCAGTGGTAGTGGTTTTATATCTACTACAATTGGATTTACCCATCTGACCAATCCAAATTAATCTGGAGTTTCATCACCTTTTTAACTACTAAGTACTAGATATTTTATTTATCAATAATATCATTTCATTTTTTTAAATTTTAAATTCTTCCACTAAATCTAATTCAAACTTTTTGTCAATAATAACATATCATATTAATAGTTTTTTTTATTAAACTTTGATATTTTTTCTTATTTTCATAATTAGTGGAAGCAATGTCTTCTCTTTGTTGCTTCATTAACTTCATATGAATCCATACACTCTTATAGATACATTTCAAGTATAAAAATACAAACTAACTTTATAGCTATATGTATTTTGTCAACAATATGAGGGTATCTGTAAATTCCCAAACATGATATAACTTTAATTCAAAATTATTTATATTTTTATATAAAATTGAATGACATCCTAATAAAATAAATACAAGTTCATATTGTAACAATTGATTCTTAGGATGCAGATAATAAATGTTCTCTGGATGCTGTTCAGTAATAGAGTGATAGGTTCTGAACTTATTAATCCACATATCTTGATTCCAGTTATGTCATTTCCATTGCTCAAAATTTTAATAAATTTCTCAGCAACAAAATTATTTCATTATATATTTAATATCACAAGATATCATCTTTTTAATCTATTAAGCACCATACAGCATACATATTCTAGTTATTAAATAATATCAAATATCTTTGATATATATATATATATATATTCTGCCCTTGTCATCATGTGTAGCTCCACTACACCTCAGGCCAATCACATTGAGGGCCACAATCTGCCCTTTTCTAACACATCAGGCCAATCTAACCACCCCGTTCCCGCATCTCCACTTCCCCCAAAATAAATATAATATAGTGAAAATCACCTAACCGGGTTCTAGCTCTAATAATTAATGAAATATTCAATTAAATTCTTTACCAGCTCAAGTTTCTTAAAATTAACTTAGGTTCTGTTTTAAACTAACTCAAATAAATATTCAGGAATTCATGAGACTAGAAGTGGAAATACTGGTGACAAGGTAGATTACATTGAGACAATATCCCACAGGATACCACCTCAATGGCATAAGAACACTATCCCCCCTTATACTACTATTACACATAATAACTACATAGTATTCTTATGACTTCCGCAACTTCTAATCACTAAGACTCATTTAACAATTAAAGTATTAATCTTTTATCTCTCATAATAATAATAGTAATCATCTAGCTCAAATGAAATAATCTCAGGTTCTTAAATTTATTCGCATGTTAATAACATATGGTAGCAAAATATGATAAGGGATTTTATGTCATAGTCTACTACTCTGAAATTAGATTACTAATAAAACAATAATAATCACAATCTTCATTGCTTAATCCAACTAGTACAGCTTTTCTTTCATCGCAAATTTATAACCGTAATAAATTAGTTAATAATCTAATATTCCCTTTTTTATCTTTAAGTAATAAAATAAATTAATAAGTGGCAGTGTTTAGATAATCTGATAAATAAAGCAAGTGGCAACTAATAGCATATAATTTAGCAAAATATTATGATAATGGATTGATGACCAGTAACGCAATGCAATTTTATAATTATTTAATTACAAGAACATCAATAAATATTTAAGATTAAACATACTTCTCTATTTATCTTTTGTGCAAACAATCATATACTTAGTTTAATGGTTGTGAACATACCCTGTGAATTCATGCAATGATGTAGAGAAAACAAAACTCAGATCACAAGTTTTAATAAACAAATTTTAAAATTTTATTAACATCAATAAAAAATAAATAAAACAAACAAATCCATCTACATCTATTTACAAGGGATATCCTCATTTTTCTTTACACTACAATAGCTGAATTATACACATTTATATTTCTTTTATCGTTAATTAAGCTTATTATGCCTTTTAAAAGTTATTTATTTATTTCTCATTAGGTTTATCATATCACTTATTTTAACTATTTTATGGGTAACACCATTCTTTACCTTTTAATATTAAAGTTACTGTATTATAAATTATCTATGTGGATAAACATCATTTATAACAACATAATTTTACAATCAATATGGTTTTTAAAAGAAAATTACATTTTCTTATAACTTTATATAAGTCACTCCGCATATTATTCAAATATTATTATTACTTTTAACGTTTGTTCTCCAATGCTCGTAAACTATAATACGTTTATTCCATAAGCCATACTCATGTATAATACTATAACACGGGTTTAATTATCACCTGTTACAGTTTCACATATACTATAATTATCGAATGTTATTGTATTTTTTAAATATGCAATACTTATATTTTTTAAAATATAATTAACAATAAGAAAATGTGAAATTATATTTAATATTTTTGTATATTTCTATTTGGATATACTTTTATAAAATTATAGTTCATTTCTTAAAAAAGAATTAAAATAATTCTCTAACTCCTTCCCTTCTTAGAATATCTGCATCTTTCTTTCAATAATCATAATCTACTCTTCGTTAATACTTAACTATTCTTATTCCAAATAATAGCATGACATACATTCTAAAATATCTATTGTTTCCTTTTTAATAGACTTATCATATAGCGATGTAGTTGCAAGAAATACAGATAAAGATAGCGAAAGATGTATAGGATATCGGGAAGATAGATAGATAACTTATCCACAATATACTTCAAAAATGTATGGAACAGTGTGAATAGGTCCGACATTCATTGTCTAATAACCTTGGCGATAAGCATGATGTGGCAGCTATTGACTCAGCTTTACCAAACATCTAGTACAACTCACAAGAAATATATAAAATACCACTGTCCAAGACAACATGTGTACCAGTCGTAGGGCTTTGTTAACTATGCTGATTAACATCTAAAACTACTTATTATTTCACTCCCTGTAGCATCCTAGTTTTTAATACATCCTCTTGGTTTCCGAATCACCACGTACTACCAAGTCACTACCCAAACTATCTCTCGAGATTTTTACTGTATCCAACATCGATAAAATACTAACTACTTTTTTTAAAAACAATAAACAAAATTTGCTAATATAAAACATTTCCCTATTCCATAAGAACAATTTGTCTTGCTTTATTACACTGTAGGTTCAACATCTACATTTTGTTAAAATAACATTTAAATATTCCAATCGGAAAATTAACAGAAAATATCACATAACCATCGGTTATATTGAACTATATTAATAACACATAAAATGATTATCGTATGCATATTTTTAAAAATCTACTCACATCTCAAAGTGTTTTAGAGTGTTGTTAAAAATGTGTTTTACAACAATAATAACAATAAAACTTTTGTGCTACATTCATTCGATTCTCAGCTGATCTAAATAAATAAAACATACATTATATATCATTAATAATTATAAATGTTACCAAAAACAATCTTTATCTTCCTATCAGAGTTCGTAGTAGGCTTCTTTCTCTTCAAGCATCGCAAATATACAAATTTCCACATACATACAATTTTATTTTAAAATTCAAAATCAAAACACATTATTTCATATAATGTTATATTATGAATCAATGTATTTTGTTTTCCCTATCGCTATCTAAAACTCAATGTTTAACTTAGATTAGTAAAGAAAATAATTCAAACCATAATCACATATTTTTCTGACGGTAAATCTTGGTTAGTCCCATAATATTTATTATTTCTTCTTTTATCCGAATGTTCTCCTTTCTGCTTATTAAAGTTTTAAATAAATTAGTTCATTTAATAAACTGTTTAGACGATCTTTAGTTTTAGTGTTTAATCCAAAATTATTAGAAAACATTTTATTTAATTATCCCATGAAGCTTTTTAATGTTCTGGCGAATATTACCTCGGCGCATTGATGCATCTTTATTTCTAGTTAAACTACAATTATTTAATAATTACGGTACCAATTGCATTTTCCATGGATCCAATATTTTATATTTCACTTCTGTAAAATATATATATATATATATATATATTTTTAGGCAAGTGTTTTCCTTGGTAAACTTCACTTTCATTCATTATTATTTTCTCAAGTCATCTTAAAGAAAGCAATTCAAACTATTTCAATATTAAAATTCCTTTTGTCCATTTATTCTTATACGAATAATACTTATTTTTATTTTCCATTATCTTCCTTAACTCTGCACACAATGTCCTTTCATTGATTTTATACGCACGAAAGCAGCTTTCATAGTGATACGCTATATAAACTATATCAACGAATAACATTAACATATTTGGAACATTATAAAATTTACAACTTGGTTTTAAGAATCTATCCATTTCCTATTAAAAACTCCGATTATATTTCGATAGAATCCACTGGCAGGTTACTGTAAAGTTAGTGAAACATTACTATGAAAAACTTTTTTTAAAAATTTTATTCTAAGATTCTCTTCGGATGATTTTTAAATTGTCAGTTGGTTTCTTTCAAAGATATTATTAAAATTATAATAAAACTGACTAATAAATTGAAGAAAAAAAAATTAGAGAGCTTAAAATTTTACTTCTGCTCTGGAGTCAACACATTTTTGTTCTCCCCCGTTTATACAATTAGTTGGCGCGATTTTGGTTGTCTGCCAAGATCTATTTTTTATTGGTCAATCCCTACTTGGATTTATAAACAATTTCTAAAGTTTTAAAATCATGATGTAATAGACTTAAATGTTAACTCATTATTATTTTTAAATCAATTATTATCTATTACAATTTAACTACTTTTAAAACAATTTTGAAACAATAATTAATAAAGGTGTATACTACTTATTTTTATTATGATGTGTGACAATTCCATCCACTTCTATAATATACTCTTTAAATATTTTAATTATTAGTATTAATTTAAACCGGTACTTATACATAAAATATTCCAGACAGTCAGTAGTCATTTCCAGTGTTTAGTCTAATTTTATCTGTCTTAATAAATTTGCTACTTATATTATATAAAATAATTATATAAAATTTTGAAAAACAATTTAGAAAAATATAGAAATAGATACAATTCTCACCATCACAATATTTATTATTAAATATATCATATTAATCTTTTACTGCTTAATATCGTCTATAATTTTAAATACTATATAATATTAATTTTAAAATTTTTTAGTAATTGACCATTTATAACTATCATTTACCTATAGAAAAGGGCACAATATATATATATATATATATATATATATAGTACCTATATAGATATATATATATATATATATATATATATATATATATAGTACCTATATTGATATAGGCACATATAATTTTATCTAAAATTATATTATTAAAATAATCTTTCATTAAAGAGAAACATAAAATTAAATGTTGAGTTTATTTCAGTTTGTTTTTGAAAAAGATAAAAATCAAATAGTTTTCTAGCGTTAGTTTTGAAATAAAAAAGCTACAATTAATTAATCAGAAAGAGAGAGGGGTGTTTTGTTAGAGAAATTAAACTAAGGGTTATAAAAGAAAGTAAAGAGTTTTATTAGTATTCGTAAAAATATAATTTAAAAAGGTAAAACATACAAATCTCTTTTCATTCAAGTTTAATTAAAGAAAAAATAGTGTTAAAACTAAATAGTAAATTGTATTAAAAATATATGTGCGTATATATGTGCAATTTGTAAATAAATAAAATGTATGCGAAATTAAAGAAAATTATCATTAAAAAACACGGCAATGGTTATTAATTAATATCAAACAACATTTTTGCATGGCTATTACTAATTAAGAAATGTTCCAAAACACGTTTATCAAAGGATTAATTGATAAAGAATTTTAACAACAGATATTTGCCGGAGGATATTGAAAAGAAAACACTTCATTGGTATAAATACTGAATATTTTATCAGACAAGCAGTTGAGACAAGTCAGTTCACAAAGTAATTGAGCAGTGCAATTCAGAAATTAATTGAGCAGTTAACAAACAAAATGCAGTGTTGAGAAGATCTTGGGAATGCATGTTTATCTCCAGCCCAGATGTCCTAGAAAACAGCAGATCTGCCTGTGAAATAATGTCAGCTTAACATCTTAGAAAATCTCCGTCAGTATCTATTTGTCTCCGATAGTAATAATCGTGAAAATCAGGAAACTCAGCAAGGAAATGTCCCAGCCGGCTGGAAGCATTCATGCTAGAAACATTCATATTGGAAGAAACAACAAATAAGAAGAAAACAAAGTGTTAAATCTATGTTCAAAATCTCAGGTGAAACATTTGCTTATTTTCGTTTATACTGTAATAGCCATTGCATTTCATTAATTCATGCGAATCCTCCAAGAGTCTAATTATATGAACTTTATATCATACATAAATGAACTATTGATATGTGTGGATAAATTTCAAATGCTATGTAATACTTTATTATTATTATGTGTGTGCGAGTTAATATGTGTGTGATCATTATATCAATATTTATTAGTTAAATTAGAGTGTTCTGTTATTAAATCTATAGGAATATTTAAACTATTTAGAAATGTTAATTTAAAATATGCGTGTGTTTTATTAGAATTATAAAATGTTTAAATTTAGTAAATAAATGTTAGTTAATAAATTATCTTTAAAATTAAACTTTGTTTGTCGGTCAATTCTTTTTAACAAATTCTTTTATCAAGTCTTTTAACCACTAATTAAATATAATCTATTAGTGATTACAAACAACTGAGCTAGTCATGGATTTAGGTGTTGAGTTAGTGGCCACTGTTCAAAGTGCATTGTCTATTCTTTTAGTATTCTTTTAGAATAAGCAGCTGGCGCCCGTGGTTATACACAAGCAAAAAAGTGCTTTGGACTTGGTGTTCAACTCAACAGCCGAGAAGAAGCTATGTCCTGGAAATGTAACGTTAGTTATATACTTTATAGCTATCGTTTGGGCATACATACTCTCCGAGTATGTTCTTCTCTGCCTAAGAGACCGGTGTTTCGAATGCACATTTTCAAAGACGGTTCAAATGGCTTTACCCAACGTGGGCCGAACTTGTCATAAATGACAGTTAATTAAATACTTTGTTCTTATTGAAAATAAAAATCTAGTAAGTTAAATTACGTATGTAAAAGTGTTTTAATTTAAAAAAAAAAAAAAGAATTGACCAAAATTTTTTTTTTCGAAATGAAAAGAAATTTTGACATTTATGCTATCAAATCAGAGTCAATTAGATGTTATGGGTGGAGTTAAAGCATCAAGATCGGGTAGTGAAAAGGACTAAAAGGGTGGAGTTAGCGTGAGTTTCTGTCTTAGTAAGAAAAAATAATTAAATAAGTCATATTTAAATTTAGTTTAACATAAGCACTAGTATTTTGAAATTGAAATTTTTGAAAATGGATCCGAAAGAAAGCCCAATATATTTTAAAAATCCCCAGTTAGTAGAAAAGGAGAAAGAAGAAGTATCTGAGATGCGAATGATGATGAAAATGATGATGAATATGATGGAAGAAATGCATCAAGAAATTAAACAAAGTCAACAAGAATTGTGTCAGAAATTTGAGCAAAGCCAACAAGAGCTCAAAGAAGAACTCAAAGCAGAATTGAAGGCAGAAATTAGTCAGGTTAAAACAGAAATTAAAGAACTCAGAGCAGAAGTAAGAGAAATAAGATGTGATATAATGGTAAAGGTAGAGAAGAACCAAGAAGTTATAGAGTTAGATTTAATTAAAGAAAGTCAGGAAGCTGAAAAGGAAGTTGAGGTGATAAAAGACATAGAAATTGAATTAGAATCAGATAGTGTTGTGATAAATAAAGTAGACACAAATGTAGATCAAGAAATAGAAGAAAAACATAAGTTCAAGGTAGTAGATAGTGTAGAAAAGTTTTTACAAAAATTTAAAAAGGTTAAAGTAAACGTTCGCATTTGCTGTAGATGTAGATTTAAAACAAAGAGGAAGCATAGGAAAAAATATTCACGCTTAGGAAAAATACGGAGTTTGTCTAGGTATAAAGGTTTTCTGGGTTACGAAGTCGAAAACAGAATGGAAAGAGAAAGAGATAAAATACATTTTAATCAAGAAATAGAAGTGAGAATATGGAGTATGATTTATGTTATAAAATTAGTAGAAAGAAAAAAGGAACTGCCTGACATAGTTTAAAAGTTAGTAATCGGGCAGAATAGTAAAGGAAATAAACAAAAAGGACCGGAAATGGACTATGAGTCTAATATAATTATTTTGACGTAGGTGAAAAGCCTGAATTAGAATTTCGCTATTTAAAATGATGGATTGTTTTGTCAAATAATAATAATGGAGGCTTCGCAAAATAAAAGATTTTTTTTCTCCATGCACATATTAATTAAAGAAATGTTCGTAAATAAACAGTTCAAATAAATAAAAATCAATAAAATCAAGTTAAATAAATGGGTCAAATTAAGGATTTAGAAATAATGTTTGTAGAATTAAATAAATGAATAAAATAACGAAATACATAAAATAAAAACAAGTTAAATAAATAAGTATAATATATCTGTAGAAAATAAATAAAATATTCGTAGTAAAATAAAATAGTTTTTTGAATATACGCATGTTAAAATAAAAGTTTGGTTTGAATACCGTAAGTTAAGAAAAAGATGTAAATAAATTGTTTAAAATAATCAAGATAAAAAAAAAATCTCTAGTAAAATAATAATGAATGAATCATAATAAAGCAAAATAGTTTATTTCTGAGTACACACATGCTAATATATAAGTTAAAGTAATGGGTTAAAAGTAATATCGTAATATAAATAAATATGTAAATTGATGTCCATGATAGTTTAAAGATAATATTATAAGATTAGTGTAAAACTAAATATTTAAATAATGTTCGTAATGAATTTAAAAATAATATAAATGAAAGTCAATCTAAGTTGTATTAGGAGCGTATAAGGGTTCGAATCTAAAGGGATGAGGTTAGTATTGAAATAAGTTAGATAAGGATTAAGTTTAAAGCTCTTGACTGGATAAATTCTAGTACCCACAACGGATTGGCCGGGATCATTCCTCTTTTAAAAAACGCACTGGCAACAACCAGAGTAAGTTGTAAGTCACTTTTCAGGGGAGAATCCCCATATCTCGTACCTCATTTTCCAAAGCGTAAGTCGGAAATGGACAGTTGAAAATTCCTGCCATTGCAGCTGCTTAGTCAAAGTCTGATCAAGAGAATTGGCAATCGTTTTTCAGGGCATAAGTCAGAAATGGACAGTTGAAATTCCTGCCATTTGCAGCCACCTTTTCTTAGTCAAAGTCCGATCAAGAGAATCGGCAGCCGAAGCTTTGTTTATAAAAGATCCCTGTGCCACAAATTTAGTTTGTCCTCATGGTCATTATCCAGGATGAACATTGTAAGCAATGTTACCAGCATAGAAGGAAGAAAAGCATAATTGGAGATTGCCCTTAGCATGGAAAATGAAAAGATACCAAAAAGCAAACTTAGAAAGAATAATAAATTAAGATTTAATGTTGTCAGAGATAAAATGGTCAAAAATGATGCATTTTACTCTCAAAAGGAAGGGCAGTGTAATGTACCTATATTGATATAGGCACATATAATTTTATCTAAAATTATATTATTAAAATAATCTTTCGTTAAAGAAAAACATAAAATTAAATGTTGAGTTTATTTCAGTTTGTTTTTGAAAAAGATAAAAATCAAATAGTTTTCTAGCATTAGTTTTGAAATAAAAAAGCTACAATTAATTAATCAGAAGGGGAGAGGGGTGTTTCGTTAGAGAAATTAAACTAAGGGTTATAAAAGGAAGTAAAGAGTTTTTATTAGTATTCGTAAAAATATAATTTAAAAAGTTAAAACATACAAATCTCTTTTCATTCAAGTTTAATTAAAGAAAAAATAGTGTTAAAACTAAATAGTAAATTGTATTAAAAATATATGTGCGTATATATGTGCGATTTGTAAATAAATAAAATGTATGCAAAATTAAAGAAAATTATCATTAAAAAACATGGCAATGGTTATTAATTAATATCAAACAACATTTTTGCATGGCTATTACTAATTAAGCAATTTTCCAAAACACGTTTATCAAAGGATTAATTGATAAAGAATTTCGACAACAGATATTTGCCGCAGGATATTGAAAAGAAAACACTTCATTGGTATAAATACTGAATATTTTATCGGACAAGCAGTTGAGACAAGTCAGTTCACAAAATAATTGAGTAGTGCAGTTCAGAAATTAATTGAGCAGTTAACAAACAAAATGCAGTGTTGATAAGATCTTGGGAACGCACATTTATCTCCAGCCCAGATGTCCTAGAAAACAGCAGATCTACCTGTGAAATAATGTCAGCTTAACATCTTAGAAAATTTCCATCAGTATCTATTTGTCTCCGATAGTAATAATCGTGAAAATCAGGAAACTCAGCAAGGAAACGTCCCAGCCGGCTGGAAGCATTCATGCTGGAACCATTCATACTGGAAGAAACAACAAACAAGAAGAAAACAAAGTGTTAAATCTACGTTCAAAATCCTAGGTAAAACATTTGCTTATTTTCGTTTACACTGTAATAGCCATTGCATTTCATTAATTCATGCGAATCCTCCAAGAGTCTAATTATATGAACTTTATATCATACATAAATGAACTATTGATATGCGTGGTTAAATTTCAAATGCTATGTAATACTTTATTATTATTATGTGTGTGCAAGTTAATATGTGTGTGATCATTATATCAATATTTATTAGTTAAATTAGAGTGTTCTGTTATTAAATCTATAGGAATATTTAAACTATTTAGAAATGTTAATTTAAAATATGCGTGTGTTTTATTAGAATTATAAAATGTTTAAATTTAGTAAATAAATGTTAGTTAATAAATTATCTTTAAAATTAAACTTTATTTGTCGGTCAATTCTTTTTAACAAATTCTTTTATCAAGTCTTTTAACCACCAATTAAGTATAATCTATTAGTGATTACAAACAACTGAGCTAGTCGTGGATTTAGGCGTTGAGTTAGTGGCCACTGTTCAAAGTGCATTGTTTATTCTTTTAGTATTCTTCTAGAATAAGCAGCTGGCACTCGTGGTTATACACAAACAAAAAAGTGCTTTGGACATGGTGTTCAACTCAACAGCCGAGATGAAGCTATGTCCTGGAAATGTAACGTTAGTTATATACTTTATAGCTATTGTTTGGGCATACATACTCTCCGAGTATGCTCTTCTCTGTCTAAAAGACTGGTGTTTCGAATGCACATATTCGAAGACGGTTCAATATATATATAAATATATGTGTGTGTGTGTGTGTCTGTCTTTGTTTATGCAGAGAGTAATTTCAGCTAATTGAGAGGAAATCCTCTAATTTGTTTTTGAGACTTTAAGGGACTTCTGCAGGGCAAATTCCTAATGTTAAGTCCATATGTTCATATTGTTGATAATATTAATAATATATTATTATTTATATATAAATCAGCATTTATTTTTATAGCGTCTGTATACAATTGTAATTACATTCATATCGGCCTTTCAAGCCAAATTGTGGAAACGCTTTTGCGAGTGTTAAATAATAAATGAATATCCTCTGACCAAACAAGATGTAGAATTTATGCAGGAATAAAAGGAATCCTCTTATTCCTACGACTCAAATATTTATATATGAGCAAATCTGAAGTAGTGTAGTGTTTATTGGCTTCTTGCCTCTGATTTTAAATCAATTAAAACTGTGATCTTTCTTTCCAGTTGCTTGATAGTTCTTAATTAAAATATTAATTGAGCTTTCTTAAAATAATGAATATGTCAGTGAATGAACTTTTTGACATACATATTTTGTGGCCCTTACTTTCAGGTGTCAGAAAAGTCACCATCTGAGGTTACTGGTGATTGTCAAAGTTAGAAGTGCTAACAAACTTCTGATTAGAGATCCAAGTTGCTATTTAATAATCATGTTTTATTTATGTACTTAAATCACTTTTAATTAAAGAGAAATTGAATGAATTAAAAAAAGAAATGATTTTAAATGTAGTATTGTGGTATAATATGAAGGTCGAAAAAACATTAAAACAATTTATTTAAAAAGGTGATATATACTTTACTACAAAGACACAAATATTATAAACAAAGGTTGAGTCAGATTTATTATAAATAAAAAGGAAAGAACAACACTGTGAAAAATGATGCTATTTTAGACAAAGAAACTAGTTTGGTTATTCAAATAATTAGAGAATACCAAGTAAAGATAATTCAGCTTTATATCATAACAAGTTTTCATTGAAATTAAAAAAGTAAATTATCTTTATATGAATATACAAAATTTGTTTCATCAGATTAAACAATATTTTGATATTATCATAGGAGATTGTAATGCTAAAATTGCTAAATGATTGAAAGATGAAAGTATTGTTGTCAAGTTTGATTATGGAATAGATCTATATCCGTGAAGTTCACAGAAAAAGAAAAGTGTATATTATAAATTCTTTCTTGGACAAAAATATTAACAAAATTAGATCAGGAAGCATCCAAATGAAAATACAAAAGAATTAGATTATATTTTTATTAACAAAGAATATTTATTTCAAAATTTTAATGTAGTTGATAAAGTCAATGCAAGAAATGACCATTGATTAGTGAAATATGAGATGGTGTTAATGTAAAACTAAAAACAAAAGCTTATTGAGAAAAACAATATTAACAATTGGCTAAATTGGTATCCATTTCTTTCCCTGTTAAATCTTGATCACTTCATGCTCAGTGAAAGATTAGGAGTAGAAATTGACAGGGAAGTATGGTCCGGTACAATACTTTACATTCAATAATTCATTAACATATATTTCAATATTGGATAATTTATCACTTTGAAATTTATTTAAAATATTTTTTTCTAAACAATTCATTTATGTAAAAAACATTTAACTCCTCTATTTGACAAAGGTTTTGTGAACATTTTATAAGTTATATTATATTTTCTAAAAATTAAATCAAGCTGGTATATTTTGTGTGTACTGTTTTCAAAGGTAGTAGTCCATTTAAAGCCATTGATATCATTTAATTTACTTAAAAGATATTTAACTGTAACAGTTTATCCAGAAATAAACACATTATCAATTTATCATATGATCACCATTTCTTATGCTTGCTGGATCCTAAGATCTAGGTGCAGTGCTCTTAAATCCATGGCTCCTCACTGACAAAGGCCACAAGCCTTAAACTAGTCTGGGGATATTGGATGAGTAGGCATTAGATGGGGATTTTGTGCACAAGCGTACTGGCATCCATTGATTACTCTGTCATAGACTGAGTGGCAATACATATAGAGAGTTTTGCCTGTTTTAATAACAGTTATGAGCAAGCATAAGAAATGGTGATCATGTGATGTTTATTGGCTTAAAACCAATCCTGCCTAATAGGAAAGTGTTGGCTATGGTTATTAAAATACCAAAGACACCAAATTTATAGTTACTGAATTGACTTCAGATCTATCTGACTATATAAGCTAATGAGCTTTGATTGAAAATATTATAGTGTTTTCAATTTGAGACTCATAGTTTTGTAGTTAAGTAGAGATAAAAGGTGGCTGCAGGAGAGTTGGATTAGATCCTAAGATCTAGGTGCAGTGCTCTCAGATTCAAGGCTCCTCACTGACAAAGACCACAAGCCAAAAACTAGTCTGGGGATATTGGATGAGTAGGTATTAGATGGGGATTTTGGGCACAAGACTTCTGGCATCCATTGATTACTCCGGTTTTCACTGAGTGGCAATACATATAGAGTTTTTCTGGTTTTATCAACACATCTAAAATAAACTTTATTATCTATTGAATAAAAAACTTTTAAGATATTCTAGTTTTAGATCAGTTGATGATGTGCTTCTTTCTAGATAATCTGCTAACAGCAAAACATCTTTAAAATAAATTAAATAATATCAATGGCTTTAAATGGGCATAAAATAAAACATCTTCATTTAATTTTATGAAGAGAATATAATATAATCAATTATAAAATGTTCATAAAACTTTTGTCAAATTAGGGATTTGTACAAACTAAGTCAAATGTTCCTTTTATAAATAAATTAGCTGGATTTAGAATATTTTTATTTACAAAAAATATTTTAAGTAAATTTCAAAGAAATAAATTATTCAATATTGAAATACATGTTAATGAGATAGTGAATATAATATATAATAGGAAAAATATTTTGTTTACATTATGTAAATTTACATATACATGAAAAAAAAATCGATGAGAAAATGTGGATTGCATTATCATATATAAAGAATAGAGTATGTAGTATAATTATATCATTGGTTTTTACTGGTTTTAACATTACATTTAGTGTTGGACCAAATACTGAAAGATTAATTACTAATGGAAACGATGTAAATGTAATGTGGTATGCCAGTATTGTTCTATTTACATTGGTGGTTGGAAATATGAATTGAAAAAGAGAATTCATGAATATGATCTTTTACATAATAAATTGTGATACTCCCTGGATAGATTCAAATCTGTATTTGAAGAACAGTCAGTTATTTGTAATGAAAATTTTTGTTTTGACAGTGTTTTTAATTCTATATGTAGAGAATGATTTTTAAAAAATGAAAATCAAAGAGAATTAGTTTATAAAGATGATAAACAGTTTATTAAATAAACAATATAATTGGGTATATATATATATATATATATATATATATATATATATATACCCAATTATATATATATACTATATATATATATATATATAGTGTAAAACCATAAGTTTAAATTGCAATTCCTGTTGCAGTAACCTGTACATATAATAAAAGAGAAGTCCACTTTTTCATTAAATTCTCTTTTGTTATAAAGAAGATTGTTATGAATATATTTAACCAGTAGAGTAAATATTAATCAATATAGATATTTATTTAAAATATTTTTCTGTTAAATAGAATGATTTTAATTCACAAAGTAAAGAATACCTTTTTTTTTTCTCAGTGATGAAAGCTTTTATTCATCAAAAAGACAAAATACACAACAGTTAAAAAAGGTTTATAAAGGAATAATTACCTGGAAAAATGAAATTCAAGTACAATATGGTGAAGAGGAAGGGAATACATATAAAATGGGAAAGGGATATGGAAAGGGTGTGTAGTCCAGGCAAAAAAGATTCTTTGATAAGGAGCAATATTGATAAGCTTGTTTGCACTGATGGATAGAAAGAAGGATCCATATGTAACATAAATTTTGGAAAAATAGCTATGTGTTATGTCTTTAGAGGTTTCAGGGATGAATGAGATGATTTCTGAGTTATGCTTAGATGCAACAGGCTGATTTTTGTCTTTTGTAAATGAGTTCCTTCTTTTTTTTTTTAAGTATCATAGCATCGGTCGGAACGTGAACCCGCAACCTGGGCAACTGCCTGAAAGTGCAAGGCAGTCGCGCTGACCTCTCGACCACCAAGGCAAGACAATGAGTTCCTTCTTATGTAAAACTTTATAACAAACATTTATACAACAAATATGCAAAGACAAACAACCACAAATCTGAATTTATATATTTAACGTCTAAAACCTAGTTTAAATAGCAACTGCTGTTGTAGAAAACATACATCGCAACACAAAATAATAAGTTATTCAATTTGCATTAAATGCAACTTATACCATTAATCTGTATAATCGTGGGTTTTGCATCTCCCTAATAATAATAAAAATACCTAGGAAGATTCACATTTTTCTATCAATATTAATTTGTTTTTGTTGCCATAAACATAATGTATATTGAGTTTGTTACATATTATTTATTATATTTAAGATTATAACTATATAAACTAAAAAGATCAACGTTTATTATTTGTTTATTCGGAATCTATAAAAATACTTGCCTGCGAATTTGAATCCCGTTGAGCCACATTTTGAATTATATCATTGCTAAAATAAAAGTATATGTGGGGAGAATGGGGGAAGGGTGGCTAAACTTGTAATTTTATAAACATAATTTTCTCGTGAAACAAATTATTGATTTTAGTTCGAATGTATGTTACAATTTTAATATTACTTATATTGAAGCAAAGCTTTCGTTGATATTTTTCGAATGTAGTACAAGTTCAAATGTTATAAAAATTAATATTTTATATTTGTATTAATAGTTAGAGTAGAAAAATTAATAATACACTAGAGAATTTGGGATTTTCTTATTACATTATTATATGCAGACAATCCAGTTTAAAGTTAAATTTACTTATAATATAAATTCAATAATATAATAATTTGCAAAATATAAAATTTATCTTCATTTGAATAAATATAATTACAACATAACATAAATTCATTATTTTTCAAACACATATTAATACGAAAATAACTTAATCGAATATAAATCAATAATGTAAGCTATTCTACTTATATATAAAATGGTTGCACAAAGAAATGGAAATATATTACATTTATTGATATAATGTAAGACTACCGTTGGTAACAGCATTACTTTATACTATTTGTATATTACATGAATAATGGCTAGAGAATTATTAGGTCATTTTCTGATAAGAAAGTGAACAAATTACCCAATAGTGAAAGGTTGCATTCGATCCTAAGATCTAGGTGCAATGCTCTCAGATCCAAGGCTCCTCACTGACAGAGGCCACAAGCAAACGAGTCTGGGAATATTGGATGAGTAGTCACTAGATGGGAATTTTACACACAAACCTTCTGGAATCCATCGATTACTCTGGCTTGCACTGAATGGCAATATGTATAGAGGATTTTGCCTGTCTTAATAACTGTTATAAGCAAGCATAAAAATGATAATCATGTAATGTTTATTGGCTTAAAACCAGTCCTGCCCAATAGAATAGTGGTGGTTATGGTTATTAAAGAATCAAAGACGCCAACATGTATAGATACTGAACTGAATTAAGATCTATATGACTATATAAGCTAATGGGATTGGATTCAAAATATAATGTTTCAATTTAAAACTTATAGTTTTATAGTTAAGTAGAGATAAAAGGTGGCTGCTGGAGGGTTGCATTAGATCCTAAGATTTTGGTGCAGTGCTCTCAGATCTAAGGTTCCTCACTGATAAAGACCACAAGCCAGAAGCTAGTCTGGGGACGTTGGATGAGTAGGCATGAGATAAGGATTTTATGCACAAGCCTTCTGGCATCCATTGATTCTCTGGTTTGCACTTACTGGCAATAGGTATAGAGATCTTTGCCTGTTTTAATAACAGTTATAAGCATGCATAAGAAATGGTGATCATGTGATATACCAAATATCTAAATGATAAAGATATACCAGATGATTGAAGAATGCAGTATTAATATTAATATTTAAAAAAGCTGATAAAGAAGATATTAGACCTATCAGCCTTTTATCAGTTTTATACAAAGTTTTTACCAAGATAATTACAATTCATCTTCAGAGAACATTGGATTTCCACCAACCAAGAGAACAAGCTGGATTTAAAAGTGGTTTTAGTAGAGTAGATTATTTTCTGGTATTGAGAGAAGTTATATAAAGGACAAATGAGGAGTTGCCATTACGCTTTGGATTTGTAGACTATGAAAAGGCATTTGATTCTATAACCATTTCTTCAGTGATTAAAGCATTGGATCATCAAGGTGTAGATTCAGGATATTGTCATATTTTAAAAAATATTTATAAAAATGCAACAGCAACAATTAGATTACATAATGATAGTAGGAAAATCAACATTGAAAAGGGTGTAAGACAGGGTGACTCCATATCTCCAAAACTTTTTACAGCAGTGCTGCAAGAAATATTTTGTGAATTAAAATAGAAAGCTAAAGAAGTAAAAGTAAATGGATACTATTTAAATCATTTAGATTTTGCAGATGGTGTAGTTGTGTTTGCAAATAATGCTTTGGAGTTGCAAGAAATGTTGCAGGAGTTATCAAATGAATGTAGGAAATTAGGACTAAAGATAAATATTAAAAAGACTAAAGTAATATTTAATGGATTTTCTCAAAATATGAAAATAAAGACTATTATGAGTTAGAAATCAACAATTACAAATACCTTGGTCAGATTATTAATACAGATAAAAACATAATGGATGAAATTAATCATAAAAATAAAAACTACGTTTGAGTGCTTTTGGTAGAAATAACATGATACTAAAAGGAAATATGCCTATGTCTTTGAAAAGGAAGGTTTTTAATAAATGTGTTTTACCAGTTCTTACTTATGGATCTGAGACTTGAACACTTAATAGAAGAGCATTACAGAGACTTTAGATCACTTAAAAAAGTATGGAGAGATGTTGGGAGTATGCAATATATGGGCAAGAGAACAAACATATGTTACTGATCTCAATGAAAAAATTAAAAAACTGAAGTGAAACTGGGCTGGATATATTTCTAGAAGAGATGATAATTGATGGATAATTGAAATCTTAAATTGGATTCCAAGAGATTTTAAAAGACCCAGAAAAAGACCACATGTGTGCAGGGGTGATGTGGAAAAGAGAAGCTAACGATTGGAGAAAATGGATTAAACTTGAAAAGACCTTTATCCTGCAGTGTATTGATAATGGTTGGTGATGATGAAGATGATAATTATATATCAAATTACAAGTAAAACTAACAAACATTTATGCATATATAACTAATTACAATTTAAATACAATTGCCAAACTTTCTAATGTTTAAAAAAAAAAAAATCATAGGATTTATGGATTTGGATCAAAAATGATTATCAAAAGAGCTTTTTTGACCATTTTTTGATGTAAATACATTCTGAAAAGATAACTTTTGCTTCATTAAACCATATTTTATAATCAGTACTATTCTCATGAATAAATGAGGCTGAGCTGATATACTTATTTTTAACAAGTTTTATAAATTTTTATAAAATCTTAATTTATTTTCATTGTATACATATCTTAAAACATTTGCAATGAGTTTTATATACTATTTTCATCTGTATATATATCCTAAAATATTTGTGATGAATTTATATATTATTTCTGCAATATTTTGATTGTCTACCAGTTTTTTAGAATTATTTAATGAAATTAAAGCATCCTTTTTTTTAAATAACCTTCATATCCCAACAAATATTTACTTTTTAAATCATTCTACAAAATGATAACTTAAAAGGTCAAAAACAAATTGTTTTATCATTGTGACACTATCGTGATCAATATAATAATTAATTTTATTAAAATTAAGTACTTTATATATATATATATAAATGTTGTCTTTGCAATGTAATATATTAAAAATAATTCAATAAAAAATTATTTAATAAGACAACTTTTATAATAATATAATAATATTATATGTAATATAGAAAATAGGAATGAGAATATAACTTTAAGTGTATTTACATCGTGATAAAGCTCCAATATAGGGGTGAAATCCAGGTTGGTGAGGTTTATAAAAAAACATAATATTATTATAAAAGTTGTCTTATGAAATAATTTTAATTGAATTATTTTTAATATATATATATATATATATTTATAATTGTCTAAACTAATATAATCACTACTAAATTATTTTTATAATCAGTGCCCTACTTCAAAATTATTTGATCTTTCAATTTTATAATGCAACTCTTTCTTGAGCAAATGGCTGATGACTATCAGATCTACTTTGAAAATTCAAAGTATTACCTCAATAGTAACTTTAGTATTAGAATGACAGCTATTCAATCTAATAAAAAGGCCTTCATTTTTATCAATATAAGCCATCGTTTAAATATCTGATAAATGTCTTTAAAAAACTAAAAATTAATATAAACAGACACACTAATGGAAAAATAACTTAGCTAATAATGTCATTTTTTTAATGTTATAAAACACTTTTATAATTAAAATAATACCAATAAAATGGATCATCATATAATCCCAGATTACAAAATGCTATTTATTAGCAAACTCTTTTTTTCTCATCTGGGTTATAAATGCTAGCTCATAGAGATTAATAAATATCTATTTAGTACTGGACTATTTGTATTTCCAATTTCCAGACTGCCTTCTTATTTATGGTCTTCATCAGTAAGGAGCTTTGGATCTTCACCTAGTACATCTGGGTTTTTATATTAATTCTACTTTTCTCTAATCATCACCTTTTACTTTGCTTATATTTTCAAATCATTAAACAAATTTCAAAATATTTTAATGATTTAAATTTGGATCATTTTTTTTGTATAATTATATAAATTTAAAATCACTTCATTATTTATATATTATGGTGTTCTTAATTTTTTTAATAGTTATAGGCACCTTTGCCTTGTGGCCAGGATTGCTTAAAACCAACAAAACACTGCATGACTACAAACTTACATAAAGCTCTTTGGTAGAAAATTCACTTTTTTCATTCCAGTTATGCCAATTAGTGTAAGAGTGAATAATTAATAAATGATAGATGATAGGACTTAATAACTTCATATTTAATGCTTCAATATTAAATTAAAATTTGTCCATCCATATATTGTGATATCAGTTTTAAATAATTATATGCCATCTCATACAAGCTTATATTCAGCTTCCAGCAATGGCATAACTAGAATGACAGAAAGATTTACTTCTGAATACCTTTATCTAATTTGGAATCATGTGATATTTGGTAGTAATACTAATCTGAGAATACAATAGATCAGCATCGGATAGTAATATGATAAATAATACTATTTAGCACCTAATGTTTATTTAAGCTTACACTAAGCCTCTTTACTGAAATGAAAGATAATAGACTTGCTACTATATACCTATTGTATATTAAATTCCCAAATAGTAAAACAAATTATGCATAACATTAATTTTAGCACTAGATAAGTTAACTCTTTAATATGCAATTTTTTGGATAGTCTCTAGTGGTTGTTTGGCTTATATTTCCAATATTTTATTTTTACATTTAAACTTTAATCTGCATTATATTTCAACAATATTTAAATTATTTGTTAGAAATATAAATTTACAATTGAAAAACATTCTTAAAAATTTATCTCAACTATTCAAATGTAGAAAAAAGTAATAAACTGAATTGTTACATTTTTGATTTACAAGTGTCAAACTTATTTCACTGACAATTTTGCACAACCCATTCTAGATAAATACTATAATGATTATTGTAAATCATTTAATAAAGTAGAGATTGTTTCTAGCCCAGATATAGACCTTAAACCTTAGTTAAAGACAAATATATCTGATTTTTTACTTAAACACTCTCATATGTAGTTATTCACATTTCTTTTTCCTATGCATAATATGTTTTCTGTATGTATTCAATAATCTCCACACTCACAACATCTTTTTTTGAAAATATATAAATAAAGATACAATAGAAGACAAATCACTCCCTAAATATCTAGAGTTGATAGTGTTTATAGTTGTGGATGGAGTAAGTTTGAATTACTATTGACAAATGCTGTACACATGTAAAAGATATATATGAGAGATATTGGCCTGGGTCAAATGATGAAATATGGTTTAGCACAAAATGCAAATGGCAGTCATTTGACTTTTATTGTATCTTTATTTATATGATTTTAAAAGAATGTGTGGTTTAGAGGTTATTTAATAAATTTATAATAATCTGAAATACATAATCAAAATAAAAGTATTTGTTACTTCACAATTACCAATAAAAACAGATCACAAATGAAATAAAATTGTTTGTAACTTCATTTTTAAAACTGGAATAAATTATTATTGAGAATATATAAAACCATAAAATTCTGTTTTAAAATTTAAAATCCCAGTTAAAACGACAAAAAATCGTTATTTACAGTAATAATGGAGGTATTTCTCAACTTATTTTTTTAAGAAAATATTTTCAAATAAAATATAATTTTAATAATAAATAGTCTTGACAAAACATTAAATGTTTCACTAATAATTTTTAAAAATAGTTTTAAAAATATAAACAGGCTACAGGAAATATATACTTTCATTTTCTAGATCTAAACAAGAGAAAAATTACTCTCAAGAGTTGTCACAAGTGACCACTGTTGTAAGTACACATAAATTACCAATCAATATTGTTGTTAGTGGGTTTATGTTAGGTTATATATATATATATTATACCTTGCCCTTTACATGTCATCTCGTAAATTTTACAAAATTTATTATTTATATAAAATCAATAAAATGTTTAATGTTTATAATGACGACTCGATCAGAACTTTGTACCTCCCTCTTACACAAAATCCTATCACGGGGCTGTCGGTACCTCGGGTAGAGTAATCAATATCATTTGCAAACATTTGCCAATAACATTAACACTCGTTTACTAGATGACATATTAGCCAATCAAACCTTTTATTTATTTAAAGGAAAAAATCCAATGGGCGCCAGCCGATCTTTGTCGACAAGTCTGCTTGACCAATATGATCTAGTACCCGCTCCCACTAGCTCAGCTACAACAATCAATTAAATATAATCCGCCTACCTAAAAAAATCAATTTATGAATCTTTCTCTGCACTAAATTTCTCGCTTTCTCTTTTTCTTTTATTTAATTATTTAATTTAAATCTAATTTAAGTAATCACTAACCCATGAAGTCTCCATTTATGCTATTACACTTCGTTTGGTCTTATAATATAATTAATTACACTTTCGTTCAAATTCAGATAATATTTAATACAATCAAATTTTCATATTATAAATACATAAAAAAATAATTATACACACAGTCACAATAAAATCTCTGGGTAATGGAGCTAAAGACAACTAATAATTATTGTTCGTACCATAAAGTTCAGAGTTTATTATTCCATTTATTATTACGGCTTTTAATTAGTGAATTAGAAATTGAAATAAACATTACCTAGCTTTCTCCCTTATGCACGGTTCCAAGCGTTGCTTCTGATAGTATTTCATTTGGTCAGTTAGCGCTAACTCTTTGCAATCCTTTTCCCGATGTCGTGGGGATCCTGTGGGCTCCACATGGACACTCCGTCTCCTTCTTGTTTTACGTGACCATGATCGACATTTGAACTGTTGGCTGTTGGTATTGCGGGAAGGATTCGGCCGGCTGTTCACACGATGGGTTTAACAGTGCAGCATTATGTTTAGCTTGAGACGTATATTAATATTCAATGCTCTCGATCTATAAAAATAATTTTAATTAATAATACAATAGAAAATTCGCCCTTTTATATTTTATGGTCCTTATCTTGCGGATTCAATCTACAATACGTAACTAATCCTCTGGTGTTTCAGTTACGGTCCGTGCTGACTTTCTGGTGTTTGCATTGGTCATTTAATTTCTTTGTACTCTCTGCTAGAGTTATTTCAATTTCTTTATTCCAATTTCTTTGTTAGAGTTATTTCAATTTCTTTGTTAAAGTTATTTTCAATTTCTTTGTTAGAGTTATTTCAATTTCTTTGTTAGAATTATTTCAATTTCTTTGTTAAAGTTATTTTCACTAACTAGCCGTTTAATGGAAATTTCTTATGTTCGTCATTAGCTCCCATTGTTCACTACATTCCTTTGATTACATATATTTTTCCCTTTTTTTTTTTTATTATAATTATAAGACAAAACGAATTCCACCTTGTTTTTTTTTTTTTTTTAAAGCAATCTTAAATCAAATTTTAGTTCTTTAGGTTTTATTTAAATACGATTCAAAATTATATCTTATAAAACTGTCTAATTTATGCTTTTAACGATAAACCTGTCTATGAGAAAAAAAAAATCCTTTTATTCTTATTTTACCCTACAAGACCTTTTATTTTTATTAAATATTTACACAAATCGTTTATCAATTTATATTTTTTTTCAAAATTATGTGTAACTCCGTAGAAAGCACACTCCTTCCTGATGTATCTTGGTACATTTCTCCGTCCCCCCTTTTTGAAACTAAAATATCAATCTGAAGGTTTTAGTTTCAACATTTAACTTTATTCTTACTATACATTCCCCTTGCTTTATTTTGATGGAAGTTTGTCCTCTCTTATTCTCGTGTGTCCGTGTTACTCGTTAAGCTTTCTTCTTTAGTAATTGTAAGGATCGCGCATTGAACGTTCCCCTACAGTCTGACCCTTGGGCGACTTTGAAGGCATTATTTCTGTACTCCTTTATGAGTTTGTATGGCCCGTCGTATATGGGTTGAAATTTCTTATATATCCCCTTTTCCAGATGGCTTACGGGGTTTACCCTTACCATGACCTCATCTCCCAGCTTGAACATAGCCTTGCTCTTCCCTTGTCTCCTTTGTCTTATATTTCCCATCTTTCTGAGTTTACAGCGTGCTTCATCCGTGTCTTTCTTCTTATCAATAGGTGGTGTTCTAATTGGTAAAGGGGTTTTGAATGGGTAAGGGGTATTTCTCCCATGATGAAGCCTGATGGGTTCAAACACGGTGGATTCGTTTTTGGACCAATTTATCATGTTTGCCACTCTCGAGGCCTCTTTTACCCATCCACGATGATTGTTCTGGAGATACACACGAAATGGGCGCCCTAATTCCCTCATGACTCATTCGCAGGGATTAGACTGCGGATTACGAATTGAAGTGAGAATATGTCTGATCTGGTGGCGCTTTGTCCACCTTTTCCATTCCTCCGACATAAAGGGAGTTCCATGGTCTGATATTATCTGCTTTGGGATTCCCACGTCTCGAAAATGTTGACGCTCAAGTACCTGTATAGTTTGTTTGGCATTAGCTTGCGTCACCGGATATATCGCTACGAATTTGGAAAAAACGTCATACGTTACAACAAGATACTTCTTTCTATTAAACTGGGGTAGGGGTCCGTAGAAATCTATTGCCAAGAGGCTGTTAGGCTGGTATGCATATATAGGTCTCAATGGGCCCACACTTGATGAGTTTTGGGGCTTTGTTTTCGCACATACAGTACATCCCTCAATGACGTCTAAAACACTCTTATACATTCTTGGCCAATAAAACCAATTGCCTATCAACCCTTCCATCTTGCTTGCCCCATAGTGTCCATAATTTTCATGTATGAACATGATTATTTCTTTCCGCATATTCACTGGAAGAACGACTCGTGTATGCTCCTCATCTCTCATTTTACGCTGTAAAAGTCCATTTTTCAAACAATATTTTTTTCTTTCCAGACCGTATTGTTTACAGGTCTTCCTGTAGGCTGATGGCGCAAGTGGTCTATTATTTGTTTACATTCGGTATCTTCTTCTTGTGCTTTCACTAATCTTTTCAAACTGCACTCTATATCCTCGCCTTTATCTACTTCTGCTGCTGCTATGTACGCATCATTACAAGTTAAATGTTGCTGCGGTGGTTCTATCGGATAGCGACTTAAAGCATCTGCCGCCATATTGTCTCTGCCTGGGCAATACTGCACGCGATAGTTAAATTCTTGTAAAATTAAACTCCATCGGATCAGCCTACTATTCGTGAGGAAACTATGATTAAGGAACTCAAGGCTCCTATGGTCTGTAATCACTATCACCTGCGACCTGATTAAATACTGTCTAAACTTCTTAAAGGCCCAGACAATTGCTAAAGCCTCCCTCTCAGTTACTGTATAATTTTTTTCAGGCTTACTTAATAAGCGACTTATAAAGAATAACACCCCATATTTCCTGTCATCCTGCACCTGAGATAATGTGGCTCCCAGGCCCATTCCACTACTGTCAGTTTGCATTACAAATGGTTTGTCAAAATCTGGGTATGACAGCATGACCTCTTTTAGAAACCCCCTTTTTACCTTTTCAAAGCTACGCTCTTGTAGCTCCTCCCACATCCACCTTTTGTCCTTCCTTAATAACTGTAAGAGAGGTTCCATGTCTGAGGAAAAGTTTTTATAAAATCGGTTGAAAAAATTACACAGTCCGAGGAAAGCTTTGATGTCTTTCTTCTTCCTTGGTTTTGGAAACTGTTGTATCACCTCGATTTTTTCTGGATTTGGAGATATTCCCTGCTCACTGATAATGTGTCCCAAGAATTTCACCTCCGGAGTCATTAGGTGGCTTTTCCCCAAATTTATTTTAATTCCTTTTTCTATGCACTCCTTGAACAGTAGCTTCAAATGTTTGAAGTGCTCTTCCACACTATTCGAGGCCACAATGATGTCATCCACATACATCGTGATTAAACTCTTAATTTTTTCTGACAACACTTGATCAAGGCATTGTATTAGTCCTGCCCCACTGTTTTTTAAGCCGAAGGGAACCCGATTAAAGTTATATGCCCGTCCATTATATCGGAAAGCGGTATATTTCCGGTCTTCAGGGTGAAGCTTGATCTGCCAGTAGCTGGCCGTTAGATCAAACATCGAAAATATTTTTTTTTTATGGAACTTTATTAATAATTCGCTTATAGGTGGCGGGGCATTAGTGTCTAGCACTGTTATTTTATTCAACTGTCGCGCGTCTAAACACAATCGAATAGACCCATCCTTTTTCTTTACAGTCACCAACGGATTATTGTATGGTGATGAGCATTTAGAAATAATTCCCCATTTTAGCATATTCTGTAGCTGTTCTTCTACGGCATTTCTATATTGATGTGGTATTGGGTATGTTCGTGCTTGATACGGCTGGTCTTCCATAAGTTTTATTCGGTGTTCGTATCCTTCGATAACTCCCGGAACTTCTGAAAACACCTCCTCATACGTGTTCAACAAACTCTTCAGTCGTTCTCTGTTCTCGCTTTCCTGTTCCTCTTATTATTATTTTTTTTTCTATTTGTATCCCTGCACTGTCTGCATCGTGCTCCGTTCTACTATTGTCTGCCTTGCAGACGTCAAACGGTATTTCTGCATGATTAATTCTTGCCTGTCGCTTTTCATAATCCAGCACGCATCCTGCTTTGCACATAAAGTCTAAGCCCAGGATAGCATCATGTATCAATCCCTCCAAGATCAGCATGATGTGGTTGTATTCCTTCCCTGCGATCTTAATACTCACCCACACTTGCTCCGATGCCAACTTGGCTCTTTTCCCATTCGCCAGCCTTATGTACACATCCTTTAACGGCAAGGTTTTAATTTTCAAGTTACTCCGGTCCATTTCATTGAACGTTTTCTGCGAAATCACCGACACTTGGCTGCCCGAGTCCAGTAGTGCATTAATCGCGTTCCCTTCGATTCCTATTTCTATTTTAGGACATGATTGGTATGCCATTCCCAGCTCGCCCCTCTTTTCATTTTCTACTAGGTTTGCTACTTGTCTGCTATTATCTTCTGCCTTTCCCTCTTTCCTCCGATTTTCTTCGTACTGTTTATCATTATCTATCGTCCTGAGTATCTCTGCCGCTCGCTCTATGGTATCATTCCCTATTATTGTTTCTTGGACGTTTTCTGGGAAGCCCCGCCTTACTATCCGCAGTATTTGTTGCTCAGATATTTTGTATGCTGTGATTTCCCTTAATCTCGCCACTTGTCTGCGGAAATATGTACTTAGTGATTCTTCTGTTCGCCATTTTTCTTGTGTTACCTGATGTTTAACAACTTCCTGAAGCCCCTCCCCCCAATAACTCTTCAGCAATGCTTGTTTATATTTCTTGAAGTTCGTTGGCTTTATTCCCAGCGACTCCCACCAATTTTCGGCCTCATCTTGTATGTAGCTAACAGCTATATTAACTTTAACTGACTCGCTGAACTCATTACATGAAAAAAAACGTTCTAGACTCTCCAAGTATCTATTCGGTCTTTCCCCTTCGTTTCCCGAGAAGGTCTTTATTTTGATAACCCGACTTGCTATTTCCATTTTACACCTATTTTATCTTTTTAATAATAATAATAAACTTACGTACGTACAACCAAAACCTAACCTTCCCAGTTCCCCCCCTTTTTTTTTTCTTATACTAAAATTCCCCGGAGTGTCCCTATGCCTCCACGTCTTATATAATTGCAAAATCACCTTTACAGTTGCGCTGCTTATACCGTTTTCTAATCCTACTATCACGCTCCCTCCTGCTTCTTTTTACTAGCTATCACTTCTGTCACTCATACACAACTCTGGCCACACCGCTTAAGACGTCCAGTCATGACTCACATCGGTTCTGCCATTCAAAACGTTTAGTTTCGTTCCACGTTGACGCGCCATTTATACCTTGCCCTTTACACGTCGTCTCGTAAATTTTACAAAATTTATTATTTATATAAAATCAATAAAATGTTTAATGTTTATAATGACGACTCAATCAGAACTTTGTACCTCCCTCTTACACAAAATCCTATCATGGGGCTGTCGGTACCTCGGGTAGAGTAATCAATATCATTTGCAAACATTTGCCAATAACATTAACACTCGTTTACTAGATGACATATTAGTCAATGAAATCTTTTATTTATTTAAAGGAAAAAATCCAATGGGTGCCAGCCGACCTTTGTCGACAAGTCTGCTTGACCAATACGATCTAGTACCCGCTCCCGCTAGCTCAGCTACAACAATCAATTAAATATAATCCGCCTACCTAAAAAAATCAATTTATGAATCTTTCTCTGCGCTAAATTTCTCACTTTCTCTTTTTCTTTTATTTAATTATTTAATTTAAATCTAATTTAAGTAATCACTAACCCATGAAGTCTCCATAGCTATTACACTTCGTTTGGTCTTATAATATAATTAATTACACTTTCGTTCAAGTTCAGATAATATTTAATACAATCAAATTTTCATATTATAAATACATAAAAAAATAATTATACACACAGTCACAATAAAATCTCTGGGTAATGGAGCTAAAGACAACTAATAATTATTGTTCGTACCATAAAGTTCAGAGTTTATTATTCCATTTATTATTACGGCTTTTAATTAGTGAATTAGAAATTGAAATAAACATTACCTAGCTTTCTCCCTTATGCACGGTTGCGAGCGTTGCTTCTGATAGTATTTCATTCGGTCAGTTAGCGCTAACTCTTTGCAATCCTTTTCCCGATGTCGTGGGGATCCTGTGGGCTCCACGTGGACACTCCGTCTCCTTCTTGTTTTACGCAACCATGATTGACATTTGAACTGTTGGCTGTTGGTATTGCGGGAAGGATTCGGCCGGCTGTTCACACGATGGGTTTAACAGTGCAGCATTATGTTTAGCTTGAGACGTATATTAATATTCAATGCTCTCGATCTATAAAAATAATTTTAATTAATAATACAATAGAAAATTCACCCTTTTATATTTTACGGTCCTTATCTTGCGGATTCAATCTACAATACATAACTAATCCTCTGGTGTTTCAGTTACAGTCTGTGCTGACTTTCTGGTGTTTGCATTGGTCATTTAATTTCTTTGTACTCTCTGCTAGAGTTATTTCAATTTCTTTATTCCAATTTCTTTGTTAGAGTTATTTCAATTTCTTTGTTAAAGTTATTTTCAATTTCTTTGTTAGAGTTATTTCAATTTCTTTGTTAGAATTATTTCAATTTGTTTGTTAAAGTTATTTTCACTAACTAGCCGTTTAATGGAAATTTCTTATGTTCGTCATTAGCTCCCATTGTTCACTACATTCCTTTGATTACATATATTTTTCCCTTTTTTTTTTTTTATTATAATTATAAGACAAAATGAATTCCACCTTGTTTTTTTTTTTTTTAAAGCAATCTTAAATCAAATTTTAGTTCTTTAGGTTTTATTTAAATACGATTCAAAATTATATCTTATAAAACTGTCTAATTTATGCTTTTAACGATAAACCTGTCTATGAGAAAAAAAAATCCTTTTATTCTTATTTTACCCTACAAGACCTTTTATTTTTATTAAATATTTACACAAATCGTTTATCAATTTATATTTTTTTTCAAAATTATGTGTAACTCCGTAGAAAGCACACTCCTTCCTGATGTATCTCGGTACATTATATATATATGTTATCTTTATTTTTTAAAATTAATGAATCAATTAATTTTATCAATGTTTATCATCAAATGAATGCAAACTGACAAAAATGCTAAAGATAGCCACAAGAGACTGAATTTAAACTGAAGCTATCAAAGGGAACATTTAGTTTAATGAGAATTTATGGATGATTATGTGAAAGTACTAAACCAAAAATGAATATGTAAGTTCAATAGATTGATATATTTCCAAAATCAAAGCTATCAGATACATAATTGTTTTAATTTTACAAAAACCCTGAATATAAAAAGATACAGAGTAATCACCAACATCTTAATCTTTTATTGACTTAATCAAAAATTTGAAATTTTCTCAACTAATGCCATTCTCCTATAAAATCAAAAATACATCTCAAAGAAAAAAATATTTTTAAGATATTTAAGATTAATAAAATCTATAGATGCAATATAACTACTAAGGCAATTGTTAAAAAATTAATGTTTCCATCATGTTCATATTATTAATTCATATGAAATTATCTTTTTTTTAATATTACTGTTCAAAATCTGATATCTACTATTTTAATACTTTCTAAACTTTTACTATAAAAATAACACTGTTTAAGAGTGCATTTTTTATCCTTTCTTTATGAGAATAACATTAAACTGGTTTGTATGAAACTATGCAGATTGTAGAAGGTTTTAAAATAATAAAGTACCAAACTTATAAATGATGTTGAAGAGAAAATAAAATGTAAAATAATTGATATTATGAAAATAGTGAAAAAATTAAAAATTTTGATAGAGTAACTTTCATAATACTTCTATTCTAATGATGATAGTTTTCTTTAAATTTAAGTTGTATAAGAATGACGTATTTTTGATTGTGTAGGAATGAAAAATGGATGCCAGAATTTTTACATATTTGATTAAGTTTTTAAAAGGTTATGTTGATTTTGGTGATTACTTTATGTCTTTTCTTTAGAGTTTTAGTAAAATTAAAAGTTTTAATATTAATGAGGATTATATATATTGTAACTTTGATATTGAAAATATTTATCAAACTGTTGATATATTAAGAACTATTGGTGTATTAATTTATGGTTTAAAAAAGATGAATATAGCAAAATAATTTTCACTTTGCCTTTTTTTTTTTTTACTAAAAAATGTAATATATTTTAGTTATAATGACAAGCTTTATATAATTAAAGAATGTTAAGTTACTGATTATGTTAGTTCTTCATTAATATGGTCTATCTATATTTATTTTTTGTCTTTAAAAAATATTTATTACATATATAAATAATTTTGTTATTGTCAAAAATAAATTTTTTAATGAAGTGAATGAATTTGATTTTGATTTTTAAATTTAGTATTGCAGAAAGAAAATATCTTTAATTTTAATAAATTAAAAGATTTAGATTTAATTTATTAAAAATAAAAAAGTAAGAAATACGATCAAACCCAATGATTGTTTTCTTGAAGAAAGATGCATTAATGAGCTTATGTTATAAGACTAAAAGGTTAAATTTTTTTGAAAGTAATGTATTGACTTAAAGAAAATCATATGGTAATAATCATATTGATTTAGGTTATTCTCATAAATTCATTAAAAGTATTATGTTTAATAAAAATAACTATAATATAGATCTAAAGAAATTATAAAAAAGAATATATATTTTTTACCTTTCAAATCATCAATTTATGAATTAAAATAATCATTCATCCAGGATATAAAAAGTGCTTTAAAGAAAGGTCTTGTTTTAAATGTATTATTAAGACTTTTAAGAATTGGATGGTATTAAAATTATTTCAGAATTAGTTTATAAAATTTTCGATATATATATATAGTAAAACTAAAATAAGTTTTCATGAAAGAATTCAAATTCAGAACAGTAGAGTAAAAAATAAGTACTTTAAGTTGGCTATATAAATGTGTTGAATGCAATAATATCAAAGAAAGGGGCCAAGGAAATTTTTTTCATTAATTGTTTTGAATCTGAGATCAGCAATCTTATGAAAATTACTTTTAATGTTATAGAAAATTACATTTGTTTGAATTATATATATATATATATATATATATATATATATATAATTCAAACAAATGTAATTTTATATATATATATAAATCTATTATTTCAATTATATATATATATATATATATTATAGTTTAAATTCTTTAGAAGCACTTTCGATTACATAGTAATCCTCATCAGCTTTAACTGAATTTCAAATTTTTTTAAAACTCAATGTTACGTATATTTCCATAAGCTGTGTATGGCCATATTTAAAATTCAGTTAAAGCTGATGAGGATTACTATGTAATTGAAAGCGCTTCAGAAGAATGTATTTATGTTTTCATATGTAATATTTTCTATAATGGGTATTAAACTAAAGATCAGCATTTCAAGCTAATGCACATGTGCTTTTTTTAACTAAATCTCAATAATAAATGAATACTTTCATTTCCAACACAAGATAAAGTCTGTGAAAGAATAGAATGAATTCCCTATTTTTTCAACTCAAATGCTTAAGTATGGGTAAATCTTAAGCACTGGAAATGAAAGCATGAAGATAAACCAATCACTTTAAATTACTTTTTACTATATCTGAATCAATGATGCCTACAAATTTTTTTAGAATTTACAATACATCATTCTTAAATGAAACTAAACATATGTAAATGAGATATTTATTTATATAGTGTGATGTTTATTCATTCTATTCTTTCATAAAGACTTTATCTTGTGTGGAAATGAAAGTATTCATTTATTATTAAGATTCATAAAAAAAGCACATGTGCATTAGCTTGAAATGCTGATCTTTAGTTTATTACAATTCATAAACATCATGCTATATAAATAAATATCTCATTTACATATGTTTAGTTTCATTTAAGAATAATGTATTGTAAATTCTAGAAAATTTCGTAGGTGTCATTCATTCAGACATAGTAAAAAGTAATTTAAAGTGATTGGTTTATCTTCACACATTCATTTTCAGTGCTTAAGATTTGCCCATACTTAAGTGTTTGGGTTGAAAGAATAGGTGGATTCATTCTATTCTTTTGCAAAGACTTTATCTTGTGTTGGAAATGAAAGTATTCATTTATTATTAAGATTTATAAAAAAAAAAATGCATGTGCATTAGCTTGAAATTCTGATCTTTAGCTTTTTACAATTCATAAACATCATGCTATATAAATAAATATCTCATTTATAATGGGTATTGTACTTTTACATTCAATATTTGTTGAAATTTTACATTTAAACTCTGTATCTATCTATCTATCTATCTCATCTCATCTATCTATCTATCTATCTATCTATCTATCTATCTATCTATCTATCTATCTATCTATCTATCTATCTATCTATCTATCTATCTATCTATCTATCTATATATATATATATATATATATATATATATATATATATATATATATATATATATATATATATATATTGTAATGGAATAAACATATCTAGATCATTTATAACCGAAAATGTAAAGAATGTATATAATGTCATGCCCTTATTCAATAGCTCACAGATTTTGGTAGTGTGTAACTGAACATGAAATTAAGATAGACAAAATCCATTTCTCTACTACTCCCCATTGGGTCAGTCATTTACAATGATCATTGATTTTAGATCAATTACCAATAACCATGTAAGCAGTTTTATACCCCAACATGACAAACTACTGCTACTAATCTTATAATCTATTCCTTTCTTTCATATGTATCTATTTATCTGTGTGCCACTAGACTATCCAAACCTAGATAAAGTTACATTAGATATCTACTTATAATCATACCAGTTTGAACCTCAGTTGGTACATTATTTATAACAGTGTGTAGTATTTTCCATTTCATAACAATATCATTTATACTAGTATTAAAAGTAAAACATCCTATTATTCTCTAGTTGTGCAGATAAATTCTCAGACAAATTATCATATAAGAGTTTAACATCATACATTCATATTTTATATTATTATAAGTGTTACTATCTCAGATTTAATTTATAGATTATCAGATGCTTCGATGTTAGTTATATCTCTTGTGATAGCTCACAAATAACAAACAAACACAATGAGGAACATTATTTATATATGGTCATTAAATATATTTATTTAAACCTTTATTACTTAATAAAATGATGATGATGATGATAATAATAATGGCAATGATAATTTCAGCCACAGTTTAGCCTAACTCACAACACAATCATATCTTTTATCATTCTATAATTATTTACCAAAATATTGTTATATTTAGGCTATATTTATAACGGAAATCCACCAATGATGATGATGATTAAACTAACTCCACAAGACAATGATTAACTCTAAGAAATTTATAAACTTCTTTTAATAAAAAAAATTATAATGTATTATTGGTTAATCATCAATAATACAAATAAAAAAATTTACATATTTATTAATAAAATAAGTTACATTTAAATAATAATAATAACTAAAAGTCCCCCCCCCTTTTCCTTAATGAAACTTAAAATCAATCCTTAATATTATATAGTGTGTCATGTGTATGTTTATATCTCTAGTAGGTGAATAGAAATCCTATATCATAGAAACATTTTAATTTTAAAATAAACACCCGATACATGCACTTACTTGCATATTGCATGCAACATATATTTTTATATTTATAATCTTAAAAATAATAATGATCAAAAAATAAGTAGAGAAAAGTTATTTGAATTATAAAGATAAGAATATCTAAATAAATCGGTTTCAAATTATTTATCTTAATTTCTGCTAATCTCGCTTACTTAACTATCTTAAAATCTATCTCTCATTATACTAAATTTCTACCCATATCGACTTGTACATTTATACTCAACACATATTCATGTGGACATATTTATATCACTAGATATGTGCATGTATGTGTTACTTCCCATTAATAAATATTGTATTCAACCTTTATATATGATAAGAATATAAGAATAATACATTTCTTATGATACCTGAATTAATATATAATAAAAAAGACATTTTATCAAATATATATATATATATATATATATATATATATATATATATATATATATATATATATATATATATATATATATATATATATATATATATATTGTAACCTTCCAGGTTGGCACCAGAGAGAAATATGGGAACATCACATTTGTAATAACAAGGGATAAAGATAGTTAGTTAGGAAAAATGAATTGTGGTAAAATATGATATTGATAATTGAGTTTTTTGTGAAAATTAGGCATAAACTATGATATGATTTTCTAATTGATATAGGGATTGTAATAGAAAAGTAAAATTTTAATAGATATATTGGTGGGTAGAATTTGGAATGTATGTTTAGTGATGGATGTTGGTATACAATAGAGAAGTTATATGCCATAATAGGCTAATGCATATATGTATTATTAAATGTGATTTTCTTTTTATGTTTTATTTACAAATTAATGGGTATGTACTATCTTGATACCTTATGTTTTAAAAATGATAAGATTTTTTGTATTAATAAATGACATTTTTGAAATTGATGTTTAATATTTAATATTATTTTTTACTATGTAAAAAAAATATAGTTAAACAATTATAATGTTGAAAATTGTATAAATAACAATTCTAACAAGCTGCCAAAGGATCGTCATGGAAACAGGATAGAGGGCGTGGGAGAGAAGAGAGTTTAAAAAAAAAAAAAACTGAAAAGGAATAAAAATAAAAGCTCCGTAAAAAAATTAAGAAAAAAAAAAACTTTAAGAATTAATAACTCTCTAATAATACTTTAATAGATAAAAGAAAACTACAAGGATTTTAGTAACATTAAGATGGATAAATTTTACTATATTATTGGAGGTATATAAAATGAAAACATAAACTACATTTCCTAAAGGGTTACCAGTCTTCAGATCTCTACTAAAACCATGGTTCAACTACTTACAACTTTCAAAAATATCTGGATAATAAGTAAGATAAAATTTTTATAATTATTTTAAAGCACATTAGTAAAGCTGGATAATATTTAAAATGGAAAATTTGTGTATAATAAAAATTTTTCAAAAGTTTTTCTCAAACGCCAAAATGAAACGCGTGAATTTATTATCAGTATTCCATAGGACAAAGTTTAAGAGAAAATTTTATTTAATCAATATTAAGAAATAATTTACATTGGTAACTTCAATATTCATAATTTTATAACTAAAATTAATTCTCATGCATGCAAACATAATTATAAAACTTGCCATAGTATTCTCAAAGGAAAGGATTATCGTCATTATTAACAAAATACGCTTGAGCAATGAATAGACATTATTTTTTTATTTCATTTTTTTTTAAAAAGTGTTTTACATGTAATAATAAGGTATTGCTAAATAATTTTTTTTTTATAATAGATGTATAGACAATTATTTTTTTTTTTATTTGTGTATGTTTCACATACGTATTTAAAAAAAAAATGAAGGAATGTAATTTCCTACATATATATTATGAGATGGTAATGTGTTTGGTATAATCCGAAGATTATACTATAGCTGATTATATATATATTCGGACGTGTGCATAATGTTCCATAGTATTATTATTTGTTTATTTTTTTTTTATTTTTTGATTACATTTATTAAGCTGAATTTTAATAATGATTGCTATTTTAAAAGATAAAGAATTAAAACCTTATCAATTATAAGTTTGTTACATAGGATATAATTTGGAAATTCATAATGCTTGCAGTATAAACAAATGAACATATTCGAGGATATATATAATATACATATTAATAGAATAGTCAATTTTTGTTTCAATATAGAAAATGTAATGGGCAATAATGGTATCAATAATATTTTTTTTATTTATGATCTATGTTGATTTATTAATTTTTTTTATATATATAATAAATATTTTAATTAAATCAATAGCCTATATGAATTCCTTAATTGGATACGTTCGATTTTTTTTTATTTCCACACACACATATCTAAGTGTCATAGTATAATTATAGAGGGTATAAATTTGTCAAAATGATTTAAGTTTAGTTAGTCTGTTTGTTGTTAATAAATCCCTGCATTACAATACAAGTAATACATTTATTTTGCTTGGAATAGATAATAATATGGATATAAAGGTACCCGTTCCTAGGGTTATCTATTCTATATTAAAATTGATAATTAATGATTATATAGTAATGTAGTAGTTTACAGATGCCCTGAGTGTATTTAAATTAATCTCATGAAATTATTATTTATAGATATTTGTGTTATCATATTGGCCTCATATATATAAAAACCAGACCCTATCATCTCAACTGAGCTAAGCCTTAGGGTAATTAAAACATAAAATCTTTAAAATAAGTTTAAGCACAATTTATAGTTATAAATGTATTCTATCTTGCATAGAGTTGGCGCCTGGGCAATTATAAGTATAGTAAAGTAGATGGTGAAGATATGGAGGTTGTAGGATAGGGTTACAAAATGCTAGCCCAATCATGACGCTTGATAATTGTGAGGCTACGTATATTGAGGGTTACAAAATGGCCGCCCAACTGGGGCTACAAAATGGCGCCCAACGTGGGGCTTCGACATTTATGGGTTAAATGCTTGATATATGATTGGGTTTTAATGGCCTGACAATCATGGGGCATAATATTTATGGATAACTGGTTTCACAATGATTGGTGATCGATTCATTTTGTTCATATGTGTATTTTGTTCTTTGTTGGAGATTATATTTTGTACATTCTATTATGAATGACATATAAAGTGGCTTATGGTGGCATGCAATGTGGATGGCCTGATATGCATGGGTTAAGTGGTTGTCCAATTGTGGAATCTTGATTAGTTAAGTCTCATATTCTGTAAAATATTTATCTTTTGTTGGTTTAATTGGTTAAATGATGACTAGTGTGAATGGCTTAATATATACTTGTAGAGTATTTATATTTTGTTGATATATATTGGCGTATATCTGAGATGAAAAGTAATCTTGTGCTATTGGAATTTTTTTAATCCTGTTTTAAATATACAGCTATTGTAGAATTGGTTCCAAAATAGAATCGAGTTGGTAGTTTTTCTTATTCAATGATTTCTGATATCAATCTGAAGATCAATAAAAATGTTAGATAAAATGGAATTAGGGGTAAATGGAGCATTCATTAGAGTTTGAAATAAGCAAATAAGTTTAAAATAGGCTGATAGAAGTGTAATAGATATATGAATGTTAGATGTATAGATTAAAAAAAACAATTTTTTTTTAGGTGAAATAGATAAGTACAGCCATGAGACAGCTTAGTTTTAATTATAAAGCTATAGAAATATCAAAACTTGTAGTAAATTAATAAATGTTAAAGTTGAAAAAGATAAACATAGAATTATTGGTAACATTAAATTATAAAGTGTTAATATTGTTCATATTTGGAATACTTCTGTTATAGAAAGTCCATAATTTTGAAGGTTAGATAGCATGCTTGATTGTTGGAGTTTTGTTGGTTGTATTACAGATTTTTGGTGATGGATGGAGAGTTGTTGTTATTGTCTTGGGTATATGGTGTATTCATGTCACTGGTGATTGATTGTTCTCATTCACTGCTCCAACCCAAATTAGGATATCATTTGTTAGTTATCATGAAGCAGTTAACAGTAGTCCTGCCATGATTTTGCCTCTAAGACTCCAGAGAGAGCAAGGCATATTTATTTCTAATATATGTAATATTTGTCTCTAATACTCACAAAGATGAGTAAGACAATATCTTATTAATAGCCCCTAAGACTTGGATGTAAGCAGGGCATTGTGATAGTGTTTGTAGTAGAATATTATGGGTTGTGGTAGCTTAGAGTGGTTAAAGTGAGATGATCATCAGAGTGTTCATGGAGCATTGTATGTTTTAAGAGCAGTGATGGAATTCTTCTATCCATTTCAAAGTTGTGAACTGCTAGCAATTCTTTTAAACTGTCGGTATCTGTTGGATCTTTAGAAGATTGGATGACTATATAACTTGAATATATAGCTCATTCCTAACAGATTATTTTCTATATTCTTATGCAAAAGTTGGCATTTTTCATATTTAATAAAAAAAATTGTATATCAGTTGCCATAGTAAATGCATGTCATCATTATTAATTTTATTTTGGCTATAGATTTTTTTTTTTTTAGGGGTTATAAATGCTGGTTATAATATTTGAATGTATTCAATAAAGCATAAAAATTAAATAAACATGTTAAAATCGTTTAGTCTTTTATTAGTTATTTGAGTTGGTGTAGTTTATAATATAGTTATAGTGGATCATATAAAATTTAATGAATAATTTCAGTAATATCTAAATTTATGTTATCTAGTTAAAAACTTAATGTCTTCTTGCCTATGTGTGTGTGGAAAATCGAACATTATATGGGAAAATAAATTTGTAGAGGTTTTATGTTATTCAGGTAGTGAGGGTAAGTTTGAATTGTTGATTTGGTGGAGGTTGGAGCTGGTAAGCCTTGTTGTTTTCTTAAGTAATAATAATAATTTTTTTTTTTTTAAAAAAAGTTCCAAAATGGAAGAGTTTACTTTATACGATAGTTTTGGTGGGTCTCAAGAGACACCATCTCCAGACATGGCTGCATTGTCTCTTGATCTTGAATCAGAAAAAGAAACTATAGGTATGTCCTATGGAGAGTCTAGTAGGGTGAGAGATACTATCCCTCAAACTCTAGATAATGATATGTTGATGTTGTTAAGAAATCTATTAAGGGAAGAACTTAAAGAATTAAAGTCTGGTCAAGCAAAATTAGAGTCTGGTCAAGCAAAATTAGAGTCTGGTCAAGCAAAATTAGAGTCTGGTCAAGCAAGAAGAGTAGAAAAAGAGTCAGAAGCAAGATTAGATTCTGCATAGAGGATAGAGAAAGGTCAAAAGAGATATTTACAAAACTAGAGGCAGGTCAAGCAGAATTGAAATCAGAACTAAAAGAAATAAAGTTGAGTCAAGATAAGTCAGAAGAAAGGATAGCTGAAATAAAATTAGAAATGTTAGGAATAAAGTCCGACATAGTAGAAATAAGAGCTAATACAGTTAGCCAGATACAAGCTTTGGAAGAGAAAGTAGAAAATCAGATATTAGAGATAAAGGAGGTCAGAGACACTATTAAGGATCAAGCATCTAAGTTTGAAACTGTAGAAATAAATGTTTACACTCAATTGCATCAAATAAAATTAGAAAGTGATAGTGCAGTGGCACAAATTCGAGAGGAGATTAAAGAAAATTTTAGTAAAACCGAAATCATGGTAAAAGATAAAGAATTTGAGTATATTCAAGAGAAATTTGAACAATTTCAGGAAGAATTCGGGGTCATTAAACAAGTTGTGGAAAGATGTCAGGATAAAGTTAATGACAGTATTTTAAAAACTCAAGGCCAGTATAGTGTTGACCAAAACATCAATGATCAGGTTGTTCAAATGGTTAAAAAAATAGATAGTTTGACAATAGAAGAAGAGCGTCTGTACGAGCCATGGGGCTAAAGCTAATGGAAATGGATGAAAGATGTCAAAATTTAAGAAAAGAGGTAGATAGTGTAAAGAGTGATATAGGTAAGCAGGATATGTCAGACAAGGTAGAAGAAAAGTTAAATGAGTTTGACTGTAAGTTACAAAATCACCAATTAAAATTAGAAAATTTTATGCAAGAAAAAATAATTAAGGAGCAGAATGCAAAAACAGAAATAAGGATTCCAGAGATTAGGGAAACAGATGTTACTGAGGTTAAAGAGGTCTGTGGTTACCCGACATACCATTATTCTGAGGAGTTATTAAAAGATTCTAAGCTTAAGAAGGCATATTCCAAGAGTTTGGGTTTAAATGGAGAACAAATGAGTTATGGGAAGGATTCACGGGATTCTATGGCCCTTAAATTTTTATCTATTAGACCTTTTAAGGGAGATCACATGGAAAATCCATATGAGTTTTTGCAGAATTTAGAAGAGTTGTTTGCGTTATGCCCCTTAACAGAAGAGGAAAAGATTGCTATTGCTAGTAATCATCTATATTCATCATCCAAGGACTGGTGGCAGTCATTATTTGAGAGGCCACATAATTATGGGGATTTTAAGTACTTATTATTAAATAGTTTTTGGGGGGAAGATAAACAAGAAAACTTGAGATATCAAGTATCGCAGGAAAGATATAATCATATGAAAGGGAGTTATACTCAATTTTTTAGAAAACAAGTCGTCAAATTGAGAACTCTTACTGCATACCCTTTGTCTGAACAACAGATAGTGAGGGTATTGCGCCATAATATGCCAAGACACATTGAACAAGTCTTGATAGCATCGGACCGACAAACAATTGAGGAAGTAATTAATGTTTTAGATTCAATAGAGATTAGTGATCGTGGAGGAGATGCTAGGGCCAAGGTTAATAAAGAACATAGCCCAAATATGAATAGCATCAGTATCCTAGACAGGCCACGGTGGAGTCAAGGCAGAGATATGCGAAGTAGGGGTAGATATAGAGGTAGGCCTCCAATTCAGGGTAGGCCATATTATAATCCTTACCCACATATGGGAAGGAAAGATGATGGCAATATGCCATCCACAAGTGGGATAAGAATCCTTAAAAGGGATGAGACCACTATTAAGAAACCTGGAGCATTAAACCAATAGGGACCTCAACGGTACGTTCCTCACTTTGGGGCCCTATTCATAGAGATTTGGGGAACAACATAAGATGGTTAATTAACAATCTTGATTTTGATGTTGAGCACTGGGAATATGAAGGTTTGTTTGAACCTCCCATTTCATATAGTTGTCCAATAATTCGGATTACCATTTTGGGGTTAGTTGTGGATGCTTTGGTCGATTCTGGTAGCCAAGCTTCTGTAATTTCAGAGGAAATGTATGTGAAAATTATGCAAGTTGACCATTCAATTCCTACTTTACCACTTAAATCTCTTCAGGTAACCCTTGCAAATGGAAGGAAGGTAAAGTTGACAAATAAACAGATTTTCATTACTGTTAAGATTAATAACTTAGAGCTTACGCATGTATTCTTGATCATGCCTGGACTGGTTCATGAGGTCATAATTGGCTCAGATTTCATGACCCTTAATCATTGTTCAATTAATTATGGTAACCACACTTTTATGTGCCGAGAGGAGATTTGTCCTCTTGTAGGAGATTTCATTAGTCAGGGTAGTCAATTGATAGCTATGCTGGAGACATCGGTTGATGTAAATATAAAGATGAAGTTAGACAGTTCTAGTATCATAGGATCAGAATATTATGAACCCTTCTTTCAATTGTTGCTTCAATATAAATTTATTTTTTCTAAAGTACCCGGCATTATCAAGGGATATATTCATAGGATCAAACTCAAGGATAATGAACCTTTCCAACAACGCACCTATCCTATCCCGCACCAATACCAGACAGAAGTCCAACGACAGATCCAAAAGATGCTCGATTGGGAAATTATTAAGATTGGCCCTTCACCATATGTAAATCCTCTTGTTGTGGTGAAAAAGAAAGATGGTTCTCTTCGAGTATGCTTAGATGCACGTACCCTCAATAAACATACTATACCTGAACATGATATTCCAATGCCAGTACAAGAAATGTTGCTTGGGTTTCAGGGAAAGAGAGTCTTTTCAACGTTTGATTTAACTGCAAGCTATTGGCAGATTCCATTACATCTCAAGGATCAGCAATATACGGCTTTTCGTCATCAAGGCCATTCGTATATGTTTCAGAGGATGCCATTTGGCCTGATTAATAGTGGGGCAGGGCTGATCAGATGTTTGAATGCAATCTTTTCTCAGAAGCTCAAAGAGTTGATAGTAATATACGTTGATGACATTGTTATCGCATCGGATGATCTAACCCAACATTTGAAACACTTGAATTTATTTTTTTCAGAATGCTCACTTCATAGCATTAAGGTCAATCTTGAGAAATGCACCCTAGTGGCTGGAGAAATATCCTTTCTTGGCCATGTAATTAGTAATCAGGGAATAAAACCTCATCCCGATAAAATATCTGCAATTCAACAATTTCCTACACCCAAATCTAAGAAGCACTTGAGGTCATTTTTGGGACTGTGTAATTATTACCATCGTTTTTACAAGAATTTCTCATATGATACCCTCCATTTATCTATATTATTAAAGAAATCTGAGCCCTGGGTTTGGACTAAAGACCATGATGCAGAACTTCAGGTTATTAAGGATAATTTTTTGAAGACAGTTATACTAGCATATCCAGACTTTCAGAAGGAATTTTATCTACAAACTGACAGTAGTGGGTTTGGACTAGGGGTTATACTATACCAATTAGATAATGACGGAAAACCACAGGTTCTTTATTTTTTGAGCCGACATTTGAAAGGACCAGAACTAAACTACACTACGACTGAACGGGAGGCTCTGGCCATTGTCTGGGGGTTCCAAAAACTGAGACAGGTTCTATTGGGATCTCAAGTAACTGTACTATCAGACCATAGAAGCCTAGAGTTTTTGAATAGAAGCTATTTACATAATGACAGACTGATTCGTTGGAGCTTATACCTTCAGCAGTTTTCCTATCGGATCATTTATTATTCTGGCCATAATAACACTGTTGCTGACATCTTAAGTCGCCATCCCATTACTATAACATATCAGAATCCATGTACTGAAAATATTATTATTTGTAATTTGACCGCATTACTGGAGGATGAAATAACTAAGAGTTATAAGGATTTGCCAACATTACAAGTACAGGACAATGAATTAAGGAGAATAATTGGTGTGTTGGTAAACTCTGCCAATATGAATGGAAAGAAAAGATATGTTGAAAGGGTTAAGGCTAAATACAAAATGAATGATGGAATTTTACTGAGAAAATTGGATGGGATTGAGGGTGATTCATGGAGAGTGATGATTCCAGCATGCTTAGTAGATAAATTAATATATTATGTTCATTGTCATTATGGTCATTTTGGGGTAAAAAAAATACAACCAATTATCAAAGAACATTTTTACTTTCAGAACATGACGGAACGTATTATGACTAGATTGAAGGCTTGTGAGATCTGCTTAAAGACTAAATACCAAAACAAAACCTATGTGGGAACACTACACCCCATTTTGCCCAATCAACCGAATGAGTTACTAGCTCTGGACTTTTATGGACCCCTTCCTCCTTCTAACTGCCAAAAGTTTATTCTTGTAACTTACGATGTGTTCTCAAAATTTGTTTCAGCTTTTACAGTCCCAAAGGCTGACGCCAAGAATGTTGTGAAACACCTGGAGATGTCACAATTTATTGTAGTAGGTAAACCTACCTTTATTCTCATGGATCATGCCACAGCTTTTATTTCAGACTACTGGAAAAAATGGTGTCAGAAGAAGAATATTCAGCACATCATGTGTTCCATACGCAACCCACAATCCAATCCTAGTGAAAGGATCATGCGAGAAATCAGTCGATTATTCCAGGTATATGTAGGTGGAGATCACAGGCAATGGGTGCATCAATTGCCACAGATTATACATTATATTAATGTTACAATTAATGAATCCACAAAAATGTCACCAATTCATTTACATTTTGGTAAGGTGGAACCTTTATTAATTAAAACTCCTTTACCCCCTGTTCAAGAGAACATTGATGTATCACATGATTTGACACTAGCCCGAGCCAATCTTAAAAAGATGGGTGATAAGTGTATTCACCATCATAGGGCTAGCTCGCATTGTTTCAAAATTCATGACAGCGTAATGATCAGAACTCCCCATGTTAGTAATCTTAAGAAGCACACTTTTCGGAAATTTCTTAATCTCTATGAAGGTCCCTATAAGATAATGAAACAGGTGGGGGAAAATGCATTTTTGCTTTCTACACCTGAAGGAATACGAGGAACCTATAATGCTCGGAGTTTGGTTCCATGTCCTGCAAGACATGATTAAGAAAAGTCAATATAAAATGTAATTATTATTTTTTTTCTTGCTTATTTAATGTTATTAAATATAATAACAAGTGTTTGTAAAAATATTAATTTTTTTTTTTTATTGTTGTATGTTTATTTGACAAGCATAATTTTTTTTATGTTAATAATATTAATGGTAGTTTGTCCAATTCATTTTTCTTTCATAAGGGGAAAGGAAATGTAACCTTCCAGGTTGGCACCAGAGAAAAATATGGGAACATCACATTTGTAATAACAAGGGATAAAGATACTTAGTTAGGAAAAATGAATTGTGGTAAAATATGATATTGATAATTGAGTTTTTTGTGAAAATTAGGCATAAACTATGATATGATTTTCTAATTGAAATAGGGATTGTAATAGAAAAGTAAAATTTTAATAGATATATTGGTGGGTAGAATTTGGAATGTATGTTTAGTGATGGATGTTGGTATACAATAGAGAAGTTATATGCCATAATAGGCTAATGCATATATGTATTATTAAATGTGATTTTCTTTTTATGTTTTATTTACAAATTAATGAGTATGTACTATCTTGATACCTTATGTTTTAAAAATGATAAGATTGTTTGTATTAATAAATGACATTTTTGAAATTGATGTTTAATATTTAATATTATTTTTTACTATGTAAAAAAAATATAGTTAAACAATTATAATGTTGAAAATTGTATAAATAATGATTCTAACAAGCTGCCAAAGGATCATCATGGAAACAGGATAGAGGGCGTGGGAGAGAAGAGAGTTTAAAAAAAAAAAACTGAAAAGGAATAGAAATAAAAGCTCCGTAAAAAAATTAAGAAAAAAAAAAACTTTAAGAATTAATAACTCTCTAATAATACTTTAATAGATAAAAGAAAACTACAAGGATTTTAGTAACATTAAGATGGATAAATTTTACTATATTATTGGAGGTATATAAAATGAAAACATAAACTACATTTCCTAAAGGGTTACCAGTCTTCAGATCTCTACTAAAACCATGGTTCAACTACTTACAACTTTCAAAAATATCTGGATAATAAGTAAGATAGAATTTTTATAATTATTTTAAAGCACATTAGTAAAGCTGGATAATATTTAAAAATGGAAAATTTGTATATAATAAAAATTTTTCAAAAGTTTTTCTCAAACGCCAAAAGGAAACGCGTAAATTTATTATCAATATTCCATAGGACAAAGTTTAAGAGAAAATTTTATTTAATCAATATTAAGAAATAATTTACATTGGTAACTTCAATATTCATAATTTTATAACTAAAATTAATTCTCATGCATGCAAACATAATTATAAAACTTGCCATATTATTCTCAAAGGAAAGGATTATCGTCATTATTAACAAAATACGCTTGAGCAATGAATAGACATTTTTTTTTTTTATTTTTTTTTTTTTTAAAAAGTGTTTTACATGTAATAATAAGGTATTGCTAAATAATTTTTTTTTTTATATAATAGATGTATAGACAATTATTTTTTTTTTTTATTTGTGTATGTTTCACATACGTATTTAAAAAAAAATGAAGGAATGTAATTTCCTACATATATATTATGAGATGATAATGTGTTTGGTATAATCCGAAGATTATACTATAGCTGATTATATATATATTCGGACGTGTGCATAATGTTCCATAGTATTATTATTTGTTTATTTTTTTTTTATTTTTTGATTACATTTATTAAGCTGAATTTTAATAATGATTGCTATTTTAAAAGATAAAGAATTAAAACCTTATCAATTATAAGTTTGTTACATAGGATATAATTTGGAAATTCATAATGCTTGCAGTATAAACAAATGCACATATTCGAGGATATATATAATATACATATTAATAGAATAGTCAATTTTTGTTTCAATATAGAAAATGTAATGGGCAATAATGGTATCAATAATATTTTTTTTATTTATGATCTATGTTGATTTATTAATTTTTTTTTATATATATAATAAATATTTTAATTAAATCAATAGCCTATAGGAATTCCTTAATTGGATACGTTCGATTTTTTTTTTTTATTTCCACACACACACATATCTAAGTGTCATAGTATAATTATAGAGGGTATAAATTTGTCAAAATGATTTAAGTTTGGTTAGTCTGTTTGTTGTTAATAAATCCCTGCATTACAATACAAGTAATACATTTATTTTGCTTGGAATAGATAATAATATGGATATAAAGGTACCCGTTCCTAGGGTTATCTATTCTATATTAAAATTGATAATTAATGATTATACAGTAATGTAGTAGTTTACAGATGCCCTGAGTATATTTAAATTAATCTCATGAAATTATTATTTATGGATATTTGTGTTATCGTATTGGCCTCATATATATAAAAACCAGACCCTATCATCTCAACTGAGCTAAGCCTTAGGGTAATTAAAACATAAAATCTTTAAAATAAGTTTAAGCACAATTTATAGTTATAAATGTATTCTATCTTGCATAGAGTTGGCGCCTGGGCAATTATAAGTATAGTAAAGTAGATGGTGAAGATATGGAGGTTGTAGGATAGGGTTACAAAATGCTAGCCCAATCATGACGCTTGATAATTGTGAGGCTACGTATATTGAGGGTTACAAAATGGCCGCCCAACTGGGGCTACATATATATATATATATATATATATATACGTAAATTGTTGTAGGTAATAGTAATCAAATAATACATATATTCATCATTATTGAAAAACCTTTTCTAATAATCAATTCGTATTTTTTTAATACTTAGAGAGAGAGTCATGGATTTATTTAAAAGAAAATTGTTAATAGTCATTGAGAAAACAAAATTAAAATTAATATTACCAAGTTATTTTATTTTTGATGGAAAGACTGTTTCAATGAGTCAAATGAATTTCACTTTGAAGTTAGCTTGTTCAAGATTAAGATTTTGAATTCAGCCACATACCAATATTTAGCACTTGTAGATTTATCAATTACAATGGTTTACTGAAAATTTTATATTTTCGGCTTGGGTTTGCAATTCTTCTGCTTTACTGTGATGATGATGATGCTGTGACATAAATTGTATTTTTTTAGGGACCATTTTAATGCTGGGATAGTTTCTTTATTTCTTCTGCTCTGGGTATGATTACTTCTATAGACATGGATAGATGGATAAGTAGATAGAAAATCAGATAGATAGTTAAGGAAATAAATTAATATGTAAAAACCTAGAGTGGGAAGCTATTTAAGTTGATGGATTAGTATAGAGAGATTGATAGATTAATGGATGGATGAATAAAAAATAGATAGGTAAACAGATGCAGACAAGTGGATAGATAGAAAGATAGATAAATGTAGAGAGACAGACAGATAAATAAGCATTTAGGTAAGTAGGTATGTAGTCATATAAAAATATAGATAAGGGATGGATGGGTGGTTAGACAGTTAAATGGATGATTGGATGTATAAGTAGATGGAAGATAAATATATATGGAATGTCTAGTAAGCTAGATAGTTAAATGGATTATTGCATGCATAAATAAATTGATAGATAAAAAAACCCAGATAAAATGGATGGATAAACATCAAGAGAAACAAGTAGATTATGTACAGATAGATAACTGCAGACAGATAGAAAGACTGATAGGTAAATAAAAAGATAGATAACTAAATAGTAAAATAGATGATCAGAGATTGACAACAATTGTTTGCCATCGTATCAAAAAATGAAAAAAAAAACAATTAGCAAATATTAAAATATCAAATAAAAATAAAAACAAATTTCCAAAAAAAATATAGGTGTCTATTAGTATTTGTCACAAGCAAAACAATGACATCACATTAAAAAAAAATTAATTAATAAATAAATACTATTAATAGATTATTGTAAAAGAAAAAAGTCAGCTTAATTTTGTTTGCTGGATAAAACATTTTTTTTGCAGTTTTGCACTTAGGGGGAAAATCTTTGAAATGTCTCCAGTGACGAAGACAATGTTTCCTCCCTGTTCGAATACATACTGATTAAAATTTATCAACATAAAGTATTTTCCAATTAATTATTAGGATTTCATTCATGCAAACTTAAAGATCTTAAATACTAAAAAAAAATTGTTTTAATTTTTTAGTTGAATATTATCATTTTTTTAAAGTGAGAGGTCAAAGGTTAACCCATTCAGATGACCAAGTTACTTGTCTGCCATTGAGGTAATGTTGTTTATTAATTTCTTTTTTTATCATGTATAATATGTTTCTATTGTTTTACTTACTAATTTTATTTTTTATAATACGATCGTTACTAAGATTTTTATTGTAATTAACCATTTGATGACGGTAAAACACGACAAATGCTTGTTAAAACTAAAATACTTTCGATTTGGCCTTTTTTTTTTTTGTAACTGAATTTTTATGCACTTTTTTCTGATTCTTTATGCAATATCTCTTAATTAAACTTTTGATGATTTTTGATTTATTAATTTTTTAGTAATGATAATATTTAAATACTCTAAGAATATTCTTGCTTGTATAAATTTATGCAATTTCTTTTTTCAGCTGCTATATTTACATTAGAGCAGCATATGTTCACGTTCTACCACCATATTTAAAAATAAAATACTTTAGTATTTTGTTAATTTTATAACAATAATAATTCTTGATTTTTTTTTTTTAAAAACTTTGAATCACGTGATTCCGCTAATTTTGGTCTTGCTAAATTACCTCCTTCCCCTGTTCGAGCTGTTTTCTAATTATTAATATTTTCCATGAAAATTGGTCAAATATTGCTATATTGCTTTTGAAATTATATTTTTAATCGTGTGTAATGTTTTTTAAAACTAAACACCCAGTTTAAAATCAATGACAAAGCTCATATCCTAATTATCTATCCTCTACTTGTAAATTTCTTTGAGCCTGAAATAAATAACATATATATATATATGATTACTAGATGGAGCTTACCAATAGCTCTAAACAAGTTTTATTTTTATAAGTGCTGAAAAAGAAAGAATTCAAAATCTCTATCATTAAGTCCCTACCTCCAGACCAATTGGTTTCGAGCTTATGGCTCATCTCAATGGAGAACTAGGACTCTAGAAACTAGATCCAAAATACTAACTCAAAAGTCAGCATTTATAAAACGCGTTTCTATCAATTTGAAAGTCTGAACATTTTAGACATGTAAATGTTTTCAAATACAGCTTTTCAACCCAGATAGCTATATGGGTCTGAATTCAGCTCAGTTTTCTGAAAAGTTCAGTCTTTTAAATTGATAGAAATATATTTTATAAGTCATGTCTTTTAAGTTAGTATTTTGGGTCTAGTTTCTAAAGTCCCAGCCCTCCATTAAGGTGGTAAGCTCCATCTACTGATCATTTAAATGCAAGCTTAAAAGCAATCTATGCACCTAAATTAAGATAAGGTATGTAACCATATACATCATCAATAAATAGATTATGTTAAAAGTATCTATTATGCATGATATTTTTTATTTACACTTAAAAAATATCAATAATATTTTGAGTTTAATATTTAATAATTATAGGTATCATAACTAATTATATACTGTAAAGTTTAACAAAATAGTTTTGATAAAATGTCAAATTTTGTTCTGCTGCCATAAGCACACTTTATTTTTTCTCAGGTTAGTTTAATAATTTTTAAACTATGTTAATATGCTTTTCCATGTAAGCAGTTATTTTTTTTTTGACAAATATTATTTCCTAATGTTTTGTTCATTATATCAGTATCTTTTTTGCCACTAGTTTTTTTTGTTGTTTCCTAATTATTGATATTTGCTAAATATTCTTTTTTGATTTGGCCATGTAAATCATTAATATTTTGTCATGTGATTTTCTCTCTCCCAGTCTTGTTTATTTTTAAATTTTTTGTTTAAATTGCGATTATTTATCTAATGGTCAAAATATTTGGAACACTTTGTAATAAATTCCACCAGTATTATCTAACTTGTTTTCACTTGATTGTATCAGCAGTGATATTGGAGCTCCACTTATAAACCAAAATGGCAGAGAATGTACTCTAAATTAGGACTAAATAAAGAATTTTTCTTTTGATGTTTTTATGTCTTTTCCAATACGGAATCTGAAAGACAGAATCATAGTTTAACATTTAAGAAGGTAACATGGAAAGAAAGTTCCTCCATTATTTTCAAAAATCCCAACTCATCAAAAGAAAAGACAAGTGACAGAGATGAAAATAATGTCAATATGAGAATACAAAGTCAATGGGATTGGATAAAAACATGGTACAGAGATGGACAAACATCATCAAGAAATGAAATAAATAAAACAAAAAATAATAAATAAATAAAGGAAAATCCAAATCAGCATGAAATTGAAGCATTAGAAAAAAATTAGAACAAAATATTGAAGAACAACAAATTTTGAGAATATTAGTGATTTTAGAGGAGATATAAAGTTAGAAAGTATAAGAATAGATTGTATGGAAGGAGAAATACTTCAGGTAAAAGAAATATTCCAGGAAACAGATAAGATGTCTTGCAACCACAATTAACCATAATTCACAAGAAAGAAAGGCTTCACAATAAGCTTAGAGATCAAATAGATAGTATGACTGAAAAACTGGACAGCATATATATCAATGGTTCTGATATAGAGAGAAGAGAAAACACCCTGACAAAGAAACTAGTTTCAGCATGTACTGAGATAAAGGAAAGCCTTAAGCAAAAAATAGAGGCAATTGAAGGTAAGCAGTATTACTCCAAGGGTCAAGAAAATAAAAGAACGCAAGAGCATAATGTTAAATCTCCAGAAAAAAAGTAATAAACAGGAAGGATAGGAGAGAAGGTATACAAACAAGCTAAATTATCACTAGAAACATGTAGATAAAATCCTTCTATTTGCACATCTCAAGAGTTTACAAGAAGTATTCCAAATTTTACAACTGGCAGAAGAAAGAAAAGATCACCAATTGCCTGTAATCATCTTCATGGAGTGTTCAAAGATTGGTGGCATATCTTGAGGATAAAGCCCTAGACTTTCTGGAATTATAGACATGCAATTCTGTGCAGCTTCTGGAGCAAAAAATACCAGGATGGACTACTTTATAAAATATCCCAAGCCGGAGAAACTTACACACAATTTTTCTACCAGCAAGTAGCAAAAAATAGAAAGAACAACCAGATAATGCTTAAGAGATTAGCTAACTTTGGTAATCTTATAACCAAGACCTAAATGGTACTTGGTCAAGAGAACTGGATCCAGACAGGGATTATAGAAGAGATCATTATAGGCATTGACATTTGACTGAATTGATTAAATGATTTTCATGTATTATATATATATATAAAATATACAAACCATTATACAATTACAAATATCCAGTAACGCCCTCTGTTTAAAGATCTATATCTCAATAATAGCAAACCTTAAAAAGTATCATTTTAAGGTTTGCTATTATTGAGATATAGATCTTTAAACAGAGGGCGTTACTGGATATTTGTAATTGTATAATGGTTTGTATATTTTCTATAATTATTTCAGTTAGTGTTAACAGTAACTTTCTTTTCATATATATATATATTATATCAAATAATTTTTGGTCATCTATTTTTTTACTATTCAAGTAAAGTCATTATTATTTATTATATATTTTTTTGGTGAACAATACTGATATGAAATGATATATATAAGCACTTCATATGATTTGAAAATTTGAGTGGAATTTTTAAATTAAAGGTTCATATTTTTTCTAAGCATAAGTTTTATATATATATATATAAGTATGTGCATGAAAAATGTATACTGCATTATTCATTCTAAGTTTATTTTAAAGTAATATAAAACAACCTATTTTATTAATTAACAATTGTAAAGGTATTTTATAATTAGGTGGGTAGAAATGGCATTATCGTATAAAATATTATTAAATTTTACATAAACTGATTGGCTAATTAGGAGATAAAAATCTTATATGGTTTAGTCAAAATATTGTCTGTGACTTTGGTATAATACCTTTTCAAAGCTAAAATTTTTTGTATAAATTCTGTAATTGGACAAATAAACCACAGACCATAATGAAGTTGAAGTTATCTACAATCAATGGATGTACATTGAAATTGAACCATGATGAAAACTGATAAAGCAACTTAGTAAACTATAAATAGAAGTTATTCTGATTAAATGGGTTTTGCTTATTTATTTGGTCTGTTTATTAGAAGCAGTATTAAAATATCATGGAAAAAGTAGAGAAGCTGTGGTCTGCTTTACTCTGACCAAGTATAGGCCAAAGGTCCATGGTGAGTTGCCAAGAAAAAGCCATCACATAATGTAAAAACAACTCAAAGAGCACTGTGACCAGCATGTATGTGAACAGTATGCTGCCTAACTTCAAAGTATCTATTGCATTGAAGATCAACCAGCCATCACTCAACAAGGAAAACATCATGTGCTGCTGCTCATTAAATAAGAAAATGAATGCATATTAATAAAAACCATTGCAGCTGTCAATAGCAATGTAACAGATGCTTCACAGAAGCTAACCAGTTGTAGCTATGCTTGTACAGACTAATTCTGCAAAAAGTCTCCCAATATCTGAATTCAGAGCTTGAACTATTAATGATAAAAAGGGTAGTGTGTATGAACTTTGATTAAATATTAAGATTGTATATTAATAATATTAGATATTTTATTTCCTACATTTAATTTATAAATTATTATGATTGATTTTTCATAAAATATATCTGTTTAGAAATTATAATGGCAATGGATTGCTACTTTTATTAGTCATGCCAGTCACTGTAAACCTAAAAAGAAAAATAATTTTATGGAAAACAATTAGCTTGTTATTGCAAGCCATCAAATTCTATTAAAAACTTATTTTGTATTTTAAAACCAGAATTTATAATAGTCATTTCTCCTAGCCTTAAACATAGAAATTGTAAAAAAAATCATTTAATCATTAACATGGATAATGTGGATTAATGATCTCTGGATATAATGAAAATGCTGCATAGATAGATTAAATAAATTAAGTAAGATTGTCCTTTTTTATAAGATTTACTGTTGTCAAAAAAATTACTCTCCAGGTTTGAGAATATACAGGCATGAAAAATTGAGTGTTTTAAATTTACTTGAGCTGATGTACTTTTATTTTCAGCTTTTGTAGATATATTGCCTTTGGTCATAAATGAATGATACTATTGCATTGTCTATTCACTCACAATCAGCAATTTACTTTGAGAAGTAGTATGTGGTAGATGCACATTCCTAACATAACATATGCTTCATTTATATGTATTCTTTATTCATATATAAGTTTAAAACATATGCTGTTTTCTACCTCTTACACTTAGTTAGTGCTTTTGTTATTTACCTGTACTACAGCATAAACAATCTGATATTAGTCTAGTCTTTTTAATGGTATTGTTTACAAACGATTTAGCATTATGATTTATTGTAATAATAAATAGTAGGGTTAGGTTGTACTGCAGTATATTATCTATGCATAGTAATAATAATATAATAAATAAATATAACCATATTAATAAATGGGCAGTTAAATAAAATAATAGGTAATTAGTCTCAATTCAGTCCCTGATAAAGGAACTAATAAAATGACATTTCCCATGGAATACTGTTAATTAGATTACTGTTTGCATTGTGATAATGTGTATATATAATTAAATTGCAATTTGTCATTATTTTAGCACTTACCATTTGTTGCAATCAATAAGATTAATTAAAATATGATAGAGATTTTATTGGGCTATGAAAAGAAAAATGTTTTTGATTATTTGATGTCAGAAGGTGGAGCTCACATGGAAATTACTCTTGGGTGATTTTTGTATGAGATGTAAATGAAAAAGATATGTAACAGAATATGATTTAGTTTAACTGATGAATGCTGGTTCAACATTTTGGACATCACATATTTTTTTCACATATTCTTGATCATATGTTTCAGTAATGTATATTGAAATAGAAGTTTGAAATATAAATATGTATTCTATAAAGTTAAATTTAAGTATCTTTAAAAATAATGTATATATAAAATTAAATTTTAGCATGTCCTATAAGGATTACTTGACAAAACATGTGTTACTAATGTAGCCATAGTGTAGAAGCTTGGTCTCACTTCTGGGCTGATTGATGGTTATAGAATTGAACTAAAGTTGAAAGATGCACTGATAAAATTTGAAATATTTATATATAAGGTCTAAAAAAGTAGGTAGATATTTCTCAACTATTACTATAATAAATGTTTGGTATAAAACAATATGTATTGCTTTGCTAAGCTAGGATTTTGATATGGTGTGCCTTTGTCAAAGCATGACTAAAGTGAATATTAGCAAATAAAATCTGCACATATATAAGCATACATTAAACTTATTGCTGATTATATTAGATTTTCATAATTGCATGTGTAAATTGACTTAGCAGTAGACTATGACATTGGATTAAATGACCAGGGCTTTCAGAGAGGAATGCTATTAGCTCTTATATTTTGGAGCTTTTAGAGTTAAATGTGTCATGCTTCTTTTACTTTTTGTTGTTTTATTATTTTCTATGCAAATAATTTTAGCATTAGCAGGTTTAAAAGAATGACCAGATTTTTTCTCATGGTCTACAAATACTGAGCTATAAATGCTGTTGAATTTAGCTCCATTATATAAATGAGCATATTGAATCATTATTGAATTTAAGATTGCACATGTCTTTCCATAATATCTGACATTGCAAATTTGAAAAACCAGGGTATATACCAATTAAGCTTTATTATTGACATTAATCTTATCTTAGGAATTATTAATAAAGTCTATTTAGTGGCAAGGGACTTCTGCTTGACAAACAAATAATAAGATTAAATAATAGACATAAATTTGATAGAACATCTAATTCTATACTATGGATTAACATAATATACTACATTAAAAAATAATATTGATTATGGTCAAGGCTTTTAATATTGGTTTTACATTCCCCTTATCACTAAATAGACTTATTAATTATTTCAAAGATAATATTAATGATGATGATAAAGCTCGATTGGTATATGCCCTGGATTCTCAGTTTTGCGATGTCAGATACTATAGAGAGACATATGCAAATTTAACATCAAGAATCACTCAGCATGTTCCTGTATATAATAGAGTTAAATGCAGCAGCACTTATAGCTCGATATTTGTAGACCATGAGAAAAACATTTAATCATTCCTTTAAATATACAGATGCTAAAATTATAGAAAATAATAATAAAAAAAAACAAAAGTAAAAGAAGCATGGCGCATAATTAACTCTAAGATATCCATAAATATAAAAAGCAATAGCATTCCTCTAACCAAGCACTAGTCGTTTAATACAGTGGCATAGCCAACTGCTAGGTCAATTTTCACATGTGACTAATTTATGCTAATATATTTGCAAATATTCACTTTAGTCATGCTTTAACAAAGACACACCGTATCAAAAGCCTGGTTTAGCATAGTAATAAATATTGTTTTATGACAAAATTTATTACCGTAATAATTGATAATTAGCTATATACTCTTGTAGAAATTTTTTTATTACATATTATCTACGGTATATAAATATATTATAATATATTCTTATATGTGTGCGTGTTTCTTACAACGTCTAAGTAATTACAACAATTGATTTAATATTTCAAGTCAAAACTACAGTTAGTAGCGTACGTTTTAAAAATTAAACTGAATACTAAATATTTATTTTTGCATCTACTCTTTTGAATCTGAATAAATGCAGTCAAAACAACATTATTATTGGTATTAGCAACACTGATTTTTTTTCTCTCTATTAACATTTTATTAGCATTGTTAAATTAAATATATCAATAAATATTTGATATAGACAAATTTTATTATTTTAAATAACTGCAATATTATACTAACATTTCAGATAGACTGACTACACTTGTGAATGTTTGGGTAAGAATTGCTACATTTCTTCTCCAGTAGATATATGTAACAATTCAGCCAAAATATTAGTCTAATATTATTGCTGATTATATATAGATAAATGTATAAATAACGAGTAAATAAATTTTTATTCATTTTTTGTTAATAAGTTAATACAAAAATATAAACCGTAAATATAATAATTATTTTTTTCCACAATGATTTTCTTCTTTTTAAATAACAGTAATCATAAAAAATAAAATGTAAATATTAAATATATTTTTATGTAAACATTTTCTCTGGATACCCGGGCTGCAATCCCGATTTACTGGAAATCTCACAAGTACCGAAATATTTTCCCCAGATGTGAGTAGCAGTTATTTGATGAAATATCATTCATTTTCCTCAGAAAAATGTCCATGACATTGATTGTAATCCATTATTATCTCTCACATTAATTCTGAAGATGATGAACAAAATTTCATGAAAATATATATTTCCATCTTCATAGAAAAGTTTTCTCCGTAGATTAAATCATTTGAATCCACTGATCAGATCAGGTATTTATAGATCCTCACAAATTTGTACAAGTGGTTGGCGTCCATTTTAAATTGATTTTTTTTTTTTAACTATAAAACTTGACATACATTTATATATATATTGCATTTAATGTTTTCATTGTTACATGATGAAAACAAGGACTTATTTGGAAATTAAAACAAAATAATACACGGTAAAATCCAAATAAGACTTTTTTAACAAAATATATAGACACATTTTAATGTTTAAAAATTTTATTGGTTCTTTTTTTTAAGAAAAGTTTTATTAAAACTAATTGGTAATTAACTATTATTTCTGTCTTTTTTCTTTGGTTTTTTTTTTTTTTTTTTAAATGCGATTTACGATAATCAATATTTTTTTCAAAGAATATTAATCTATTTTTATCACTTAATTATTAAATAAAAGTAAAAATTAAATGGTGTAACTGATGCTAGTTAATTTGGACTTTTAGCACGAGTACATGGACGTCATGCATAAAAACTTGATTAAGATCAATGAGGCATAAAATTTAAAATCTATTATTAACTGAAAATCTGGACTATACCTTTTATTTCGAGAGTATATATATATATAATGAGTTATTATAAGTAATATATCTTTTTTTTAATTTTGTATTCTTTAAATAATTTAAATGTTGTATAGAAAGTAAAATAAGTAGATAAGAACTTTTAAATAATCCACTGTTGGACACAAACTTCCCAAGAATTATCCATAGAATAGTGAAGAAGTCATTAACCACCAGGCTTTTCGATTTATGAATAGAAGGAGGGTTTATTATTATTTATCTATAGTTAAAAATAATTATATTTCATTTTCTGATCAATACTGGATAATTAGTTCGATTAAATATAAGGCAACAATATATGAAAAAATATATAAGCTTTATCAAAATCTGTTTTTTTTTTTAAATTATTTGGCTAAAAAACAGTTCCATGTTGGAATAAAGAGCAGAGAACGTGTCACAATGCATTACATGATTCTTACAAATGTTATATATTGTAAATATAGGGGATTCAAACTCAGACTTTCAAGCACCCTTCAACTATCCACACTATCTCATATAACTGATACACATAACCACACACATGTAGAAAAGATAAATAATCACCAATATGCGTATTTTATGCTAATCCTGCACTCATCAATTGGCCCAAATTATCACACACACCCACACACACATATATAATCAGTGCTCAGTTTATATTAAGATAGCAAATCTTCACACGTTAATGGACAGGTTTCAATCTACTCCAACCTGCAACATTATAAACAGAAGAATTAGAATAAATAGATAAATAAACAATTCTACTGTAATCAAAAGATTAAAAGAATTCAAATCTTAGATGCATATAATTGACCTTTTTCAAGCAATTTAATAAGGTTCCATGCTAAAATATTTAAATGACATATACTGGATAAGTGATAATGATTGTTTTGCTTTATAAATAATATTAACTATAGTTTCATAGGTCTAAATGAAAAAGACATCACCCTTCAATTTCATGTCTTGGAAAAGCTGAATCATTAATGGATCTCTCTAATGTGACTATGATGTCTTGAATTTATTATTGATTACAATATAAGAATCAACTAGAATATTGTCTATAAAACTATGACCATCACATAACCAATATTTCCTTACTACATTTGTATCATTTTGCATAATGCTAATCTTATTAACAACGGTAACTAATTATCATAAGTTAAACTTGAAACTCAGTTATCTAATTATCACAAACATCGAATAACAATGCATAACTAAAATACCTGAAATGAGAATAAAAAATGCACAAGCTTTAAACAAAACATAATTTTGAACTTAGTACAAAATGAGAATTTCATAAATCAAATAATCTTGTTAGCATTTCATTAACTACTTTGGAATTTGTTTATTGGATTAACCAAATTTTTAAACAATTTCAGTATAATTTTAATCACCGAAAAAAAATTAATTAATTAATTGAAATATTGCATTTCTCTCAAAACCATTATTTATAACAAATTTTCATTTTACCTTATTATTTTTACATAAAAATCATTAAACTTTTAAATGATAACATTTACAATCATAAAAGAACAAACTAATTTTGATCAATATTAAATTTATTTTATATTTACAATGCCTGTACTCATTTTCACATTTTAAATTTACAAATAAATAATAATATTTAATCCTCAATATTATTTTATGTTTTATTATTTATTTAAACCAAAGTTTACGAATACACATCTTGAATATAAATTATTACGTATCTTTGTTATTATAGTATCGAGGTTCAAACCATCTTTCACTTAAGGAAAATATAAAAACATCTCCGTCTACCAAGTAGAAAAAATTACCGTATTGTGGAAATATTTACCGTTACAATATGTATATATGTTAAAACGAAGATTTCGCGGATAAAAGATGTGAATATATATATTTACTTAAATATATATTTAATTAGATATTACTCAGTATGTATTAAAATATAAGAACATCTTAATAAATGACAATATTTTATAAAGTATAAAGATTAAAGAATAACTTGCAATTGTAAAAAAACAATATTTATTTAACTAAATTACCTTTTTGATATATACAACTTTTTACATAGTTATATCTTGGGCAATATTTTGTTATATTTGTTGATTCAAATATATTAAAAATATGATCAATAAATGTTATATTTGTAGAAGAAAAATTAAATTTTCACTCAATCAGCATTTGATCAAAATTGCATGCGTGTTCTATTTCCTCCTTATAAATTAGTATTTTCTCTTTCAAAAACAAATTTATTGCACATTTAGACCAAAGAAATACGGTATTTTCAATAGAAATAAGAATATAATTGAATGGGCATACCTACAATTGGCATTTTTCTTAAGTGGGACAATTTAAAATTTAGAAGGTTTAAAAAGATTTAAGAAAATATCGTGGGTTTGTCAGAAGTGCCTTATAAAGAGAAAAATATAATAAATATAAAAAATGGACCCGCTTTTTATGTATATATACCGCAAATATATGTATATTTGTAATTATAAAAAATTAAATCATTTTCAATCTATTGAATAAAGGTCTTTCAGACTTTAATATATTTTTTTGTTCTCCATGTCTGTCCAGCAAGTTTTTTTATTTTTGTTTATGTATCTCACATATAGTTTTTTTTTTTAATAGATTTTACAATTTTTAGACATTCAGTTTAAGTCATCAGTTATCCATGTATTATCATATTTTGAGTAACATAGTGAGCTCAGCCCTGTCTTAGCCTTTTAAATATTTTTAATAACACCCACCTACACCCACACACAGACACACACACACACACACACATATATATATAAATCACAGTGCTAATGTTTATGTACTATACACACACACACACACATATATATATAAATCACAGTGCTAATGTTTATGTACTGTAAAAATATACATGTATACATACATTCTGATTGTTAAAAAAATCAAGAATAAAACACGATACATCCATTTACTCTTCTTGTATTTTAGAATTGCTTATATAAATATAAACCCAAATTACCTTTTTGTCCTTACACATAGTTAATTCACTCTTACTTGTACACTTGTCAGTAAATCAAGTCTTATTGAAATTCCAGGTTTAGAAGAAAGCAAATTAACCATTTTATTATTCTCCATTTTTTTGACATGAAACTCACATGTAATATTATATTTTTCACAGTTCATGATAGTTGGTCTGCCTTTTTTCTATACATATATAAACGCAATTAAATATGTGAAAAAAGAACTCCAGGAAATGATATAATTACAACTGATGTCATAAAACAAGTAGGATGAATAAAAAAAAAATTGTTGGCAAAATTATATATCAATAGGCTAAATAAAAGGAAAGTTATACTAGATGGTTGGAAGCATTCATTATTAATACTGATATTTGAGAAAGATGATAAAAAAGATTTAGATGTTATAGATCTATTATTATCATTTCAATTCAAACTGTTTATGAAGGATACTTATAACACAACTACAATAATCATCGGATATAAAACAAGTATGGTTCATATCAAATTGTTATTTTGCTTTGAATTTGTAGATTACAAAAAGACATTTAATTATATAAGTATTTCAACAATGATTAAAGTTTTATATCATCAAAGTATATAACACAGGATATTGTCATATTGTAAAGATTTTGCAGGTGTCATTCATTCAAACATAACAAATGTAATTTAAAGTGATTGCTTAACACCTTCACACTCTCATTTCCATATGCTTAAGATTTGCCCATACATAAATGTTTGGGTCAAAAGAATGGGTGGATTCATTCCAGTCTTTCTAAAATACTATATCTTGTGTCTGGGAAAAAGTGAGAGTACACCTGGGTCTCATTTTACGCGATAGATAGGTTCCTCAAAAAACACGCGCAAATGAAATCGCGCAAAAACAGACGTAACTTACATTGAAAAAGGGGGAATGCGATTTGTGATTTTTCAAAATTCACATAAAAAGCAAAGCACCAACGTAAAATTACTTTAAAATTCATGCAAAAAAAAAAAAATAAGGAAATAAAATATGACTAATAAAAATTTCAAATTTGAAAAAAATTGATACAAGACAAACTTTTTTAACTATAATATTTAATTTTATTCAAAATAACATATGTTTATGCATAATTTACGGTACAGTAATTTACATTTTTTTATACACATTTTAATTATTATGATTTTTTGGTGACAATGTAATTAGTAATTAATCTTTGAGACGATGATTTTATTAAATGTTTATGAAGCTCATGATATCCAGACATACAACCATTTAGCTCTCATTGGAATTTAAGAGCACATTAATGATTAGTGTCATTAATAAGAAAATAATAATTGATTACATTCTTTTTTAAAAAGCAAAAACAGAATGTGATTTAAAATGCAAAATTAACACGCACAATGTTTGAACAATGTGTTTAAATGTATCAGTATTATTAGATGGAGTGGAGAGTGGTGGGTCATGTGAAAGTCTGTGCTCATACCCTAATATTACATATATATATAGACACAGGTATAAATAAGCCTGTCTTTCAGTTATTATAATCTTGTAAAATTTAATATGTGTATACATAAAATGTGGAAATCATGATTTTAATTTCATTATTGCATAAGATCTTACTATTATAAAGCACTAAAAATATTGAAATTACTAAGACGAAAGTCGAATTCCAATAATGTGCTATTACTTTCAATATAACGTAAATGCACAAAAGTTATTAATTAAAGTAATAGCGCATTATTGGAAATCGACTTCCGCTGAAACACGAATCGCGTAACTTCAAAATCGTGTTAAATAAGTCCGCATAAAAAGAGACCCAGGTATATTCATTTATAATTTATCTTTAAAGCACATGTGCATTGGCTTAATTGCTAATATCACTATTAACCCTTAAACCGCTAATTATATTATTGGTTGTATGAGGTAAAAATCAAATCTTTTAATTGGCCAACTCACAAACTGAAGACAAAGCCTATTGTTAAAACATATTCACCTATAATATTAAATTCAACTCAGATATGTTTATAAAAAGTATATTACTAATTTTTCAGGTTATGAAAGAGAACGAAAGTTCTTTCAAAAATAAATTGCTATTTATTTATTATAAAATATATTCGATTTCGGCAAATATAAAGTGAATGTCTAAACAAAAAAGTGCTGACGCAAATGCCTTTTTTCAATTTTATGTTATCGAAAAGTAAAGATTTCTTTTTGCTAAATCTTAAATATTTTTACTAAAATCTTCAATATTTTTCGAAAATAATTTTGTTTTTTTGGTATATTTTTTAAAAAACTAGTTTAATTTCTCAAATTATATTTTTTTAATACTTAAATTGCATTCGAAATGAAAATCTCAGCGTTTTTCTTTATTTTCTTTGATCAGGCGGTTTCTTTGTTCTTTCCAGCCAATCAGAATGTCTTTTTCGGCTGAGAGCCGGCTGACAGCGAATCACTGACAAGGTTCTTTCTTTGTTTAGTTTAAAATGCAGTTTTTTTGATTTTTACTTGTAAAATAATTCGGAAGAGGGCACCATCTTACAGAACTTTTAAAAACCTAATCAATAACTGTCAAACGAATATTCTAGCATAAGAACTAGCAGAGTTAGAGTGAGGTCAGATGTCAACGAGATGCCTCGTAAGAGGCGGTTGAAGAATTAATGACTACAATGATTAGATTCCATGATAACAATAAGAAGATGAAGGTTGAGAAAAGTGTACATCAAAAGAATTTCATACCATTTTTTCAAGAAGTATTTTGTGGATTAAAATGGGAGCTAAAAAAATAAAATGTACTGATCTTATTTATATTTTGATAATGGTATGATTATATTTGCAAACAATCCTTCAGAGATCCAAAAATGATGCAAGAGTTATCAGATAAAAATAAGAAGGTAGTACTAAAGATAAATATTAAAAAGATTAAAGCAATATTCAACAGAATTTTCTCAAAAAAGTAAATAAATATTAATAATCATGAGTTAAAATTAATTAAAAACTGTAATTACTTTGATAAAATTATTAATATGAATGGATGATATTAATCATAAAATTAAACTTGGATAGCATGCTTTTGGTAAAATAATTTAATATTAAAAAAATGTCTATGAATTTGAAAAAAAAAATTGTAATCGATATGTTTTACAAGTTCTTATGAATCTGAGACTTTGACATTTAATAGAAGAATAATACAGATACATCTGATTACTCAACAAAGTATGAAGAGATGTATAATGGTATAAATAAGAAAGGATTGAAAACAAAGTACTTAGATGAGGGAATAAACAAGTTATCATTGAAAAATTAAAAAATTGAAATGGAGCTAAGATGAATATATTTCTAGAAGAGATAAATAGTAGAAGAGTAATTGATGTCTGAATTTAGACCCTAAGTCTGGGTTCCCCAACCCTATGCCCATGGGCACCATGGTGCCCACAGACCATTTTACGTGTGCCAGCCACTATCCAAAAATGATAAAAAATTATTTATCTGATACAGATAAATTTAATTTTTAAAATTTCTTATAAATTATTGTATTATATTGTAATCAAATGTTAAAATTTTATTTTGGAAATAAATATTTTTTGTACATTATGTGTATTATTAACAATATCCAACTACAAATTTACATTGAAAAAATAAATGATGCCCTCCACCTGGTGAGTATTATAAAATGTGCTCTTGAGTGCAAAAAGGTTGGGACCACTGCCCTAAGTGATTTAAAGACTTACAAAAAGTTGACATTTGAAATTGATGTATAAAATAAAAACATTGATATGATTTGAATAAGAGAGACTATGGTTCAGGAAAATTTGATTAAATTTATAGACACTTTAATTTTGCAATGGAGCAGTAAATATTGAAAATAATAATGTTGATATATTTATATATGTGAATATAAAAACTAATTATTATTAATATAGTTTTAATAATGAATAATCATAGTAAAAGTGGGATATAATTTAACCTTCTTTCCAAGAAACAGGTTCATTTTTCACCCTTCTTTATAATATTTCAACTTTTGATTTTAGTATTAAACCATTATTACATATCTGAATTTAATAAATTGGATATATATTTTTAAATGAAAAATATCTTTAAAAAATATATTTGAACTTTGCTATTATTGAAAAAATAAGTTTGTTATGGGAACAAAGAATATTTTTGCTGTCCAATGGTCAGCAAAAAAATAATAAGTAAGCAAATCCAGAAAATCAATCCAATCTTCATTGATAGAAATTTAATTTTAAAATACAAGTGAATAAATTATTAATCTCTGATAAATTTATTAAATTTTGCTTTAAAATATTAAAACTGCTTTAAATTTTTTAGATTATTTCAAAGATGTCAGTAATTATGTTTAATGATAAGTTTTCACATGGCAAAGTGATCATAATGGCTTTATATATTTTTTGTTATCATTATACTAGAATTTATTACCATTTGTTTTTAAAAATAAAACATATACATAAAAGTCAAAGGTGTAATAACACATACTTTTGAATTATAATAATTACTATACAATTATTGTGTAAAAGTAATAATAAATCTTAATGCTTTAAGAGTTTTTAAATGAACATTGTTTCATTCTGTCATCTAGCATATTTTGTTTACATGTTCTTACATTATTCTGTTTTCATTGAGAATATTCAGCTGTATTCAATGTAATCTTGCATTTTTTGATTTCAGCATATGCATATAGTATTCAAATATTAGTTTGTGAAATTTGATGTGGCAGTTTTAAGTAATGGCATATTCAATTTTCCCTGGGCCATCTCTCACTATCATTATAGACAATGGAAGAAAAAATGTGCAAATATAGGTATTAATTACTTTTTATTGGTTTTTTATTCATCATGACACATAAGTTACGTAATAGTTGTTTATGATTTGTTTTTAAATATATTCCAATAAAAAGTTTTTTGATATACATTGCAGATTTTGAAATAAAAATGTACATTTTCTAATGCAGATTTTCAAAGACACTTGATATCTAAATTATTGAAAAACATTAGAATTCAAATGTTTAGTTCTTATACCTGGTACACTTTTTATATAATATTTTACATATTGTAATGTATTTATATATAATTCAAAACTTTTTATTTATATAATATATAAATAATGCATTTCTATAAATAATAAAGAAATAGATAACAGTTTTTAATAGTAGATTTTGAAAACATATGGGTGTTTCTCATATGTACATTCATTTTTATTGATTAAAGAAAGTTGCCTTGATATTTGTATTGTTTATTTGTCGACTGATTTTATATATATTGTGACCTTCTGAATGGGCACAAGGAATTGAGATACTTTGTATCTGTAGTGAATAGTTGTATTGTATTAAAAAAATGAAATAGCCTTAAAATTTTAAAATTTTACTGGAAATTGTTTAGAGCTTTAGATGTTGATTGCTTATGCATTTGATTAACCACTTTATAAGCATTTATTATTATTATTATTATTATTATATGTAAATAAGCATTTATTTTATATAGCATCTGTATACAATTGTATTACATTCAAATATCAGCCTTTCAAGCTAATTGTGCAAATGCTTTGCGAGTGTTAATAATAAATGAATACTTTCTCACCAATACAAGATATAGTATTTATGCAGGAATAAAAGGAATCCTCTTATTCCTACAACTCAAATGCTTATATATGAGCAAATCTGAAGTACTGGCAAGTAAAGCATGAGGATGGAACCATCACTTTAAATTACTATATACGATGTCTAAATAAATGACTTGGGTGAAATTGTCAAGAACTTACTAAACGTCATTCCAACTGAAACTTAATCATATTTAAATAAGCATTTATTTTATATAGCATCTGTATACAATTGTATTACATTCAAATATCAAATAAATGCTTATTTACATATGATTAAGTTTCAGTTGGAATGATGTTTAGTAAATTCTAGACAATTTCACCTACATCATTCATTCAGACATCGTATATAGTAATTTAAAGTGATGGTTCCATCCTCATGCTTTACTTGCCAGTACTTCAGATTTACTCATATATAAGCATTTGAGTTGTAGGAATAAAAGGATTCCTTTTATTCCTGCATAAATACTATATCTTGTATTGGTGAGAAAGTATTCATTTATTATTAACACTCGCAAAGCATTTGCATAATTAGCTTGAAAGGCTGATATTTGAATGTAATACAATTGTATACAGATGCTATATAAAATAAATGTTTATTTACATATGATTAAGTTTCAGTTGGAATGACGTTTAGTAAATTCTAGACAATTTCACCCACATCATTCATTCAGACATCGTGTATAGTAATTTAAAGTGATGGTTCCATCCTCACCTTTTCTTGCCAGTACTTCAGATTTGCTCATATATAAGCATTTGACTTGTAGGAATAAGAGGATTCCTTTTATTCCTGCATAAATACTATATCTTGTATTGGTGAGAAAGTATTCATTTATTATTAACACTCGCAAAGTGTTTGCACAATTAGCTTGAAAGGCTGATATTTGAATGTATTATTATTATTATAGTTAATGAAGTATTTAATGCAAGAAAGAGGGGTTATTTATTATAAAAATTAGTATATTTTGTCAGGAGGCAAAGTTAATTTATGTTAGTCTTTAGTATTGGGTTAAAAGGTTTCCTAATCCCTTATTCATTGACATCCACCCATGTTCAGATATTGATTAGTAAAACATGATTAACCTATAGACAGATCAGTTGTATTTAGTCAAGATAATTTAATATTTATAGTACAGTGTATGTGCATAAATGTATATCTGTATCGTGTTTCATTTTATTTTCATCTTTTAATAACACTAAGCAATAGTACATCTAACATGAAGATATTTAAATTACAATAATTATCTTTAATAATTTAACAAATATATTTTTTTCCAATGATTAATAGATATTTGGATCAGTGGATTATTTTACAAATTAAATAAATTATTAATAATTTTTGTTCAACAGTTAATTAATATTCATTTCTTTCAAGTTTGTAAAAGTTATTTATTATTATTATTTTTTGTCTTGATTTAATTGTAAAAATCAGAATGATTTTTTTTTAAAGAAAAGATTTTTTGGTATGTAATGAGCTTAAGTGCAAAAAGGTGGGAGTTAACCTTTTTGAAGGGAAATGACCTTTTTGATGGGGGGGGAGAAAGAGATATCTATTTAACAGAGAGTTTAGATTAAAAATTGCTCATTATTGTTATAAATGCAGGCAGTATATGACTCATTATTGATGTAATTGCAGCCAGTATATTAATCTTCTGTCAAATTGGTTTTAAAAAAAAAAGCTTTAAAGTAAACTTCAAGAAAAGTTATCGGAAATTCCAGTACAGAAAAAGGTCCACAATTAACATGCAGGGCTAAAAATATCAGAAGGTATATCAGTTTTTTATTTCTTTACTTCAGTTAAACATTTGAATTAACCATCTCATACTTATTATTATTTTAAAATGTATATTGATAATATTAAGCTTGCATTATTTTGTTTACATGTCATTAAGAAGGAAAATAAAATGCAAGAACTTTATAATTATCTAACTAATCTACGTGTGTCATATAATATCTCTTGGAAATATGTGCAGAACAGTTTTACAGAATTTATTTTAATTTTTCACTATATTTTATGTCTTGCTTTTATAAAAGTTAAATATAAAATTTAAAGGATATGTGTATTTTGATATATCATGCCATACTTAAATTCATTACAGAGAAATGATAGTATTTATTTATTTAGTATTCCTAAAAATAATATGTATTTTTATGAAAGGAATAAAATGTGAATTACTCCAAATAACCAAAGGATACTACTCATTAAATATGTACTTAAATCGGATGGAAAGTCGGAAATGCAGTATTTCTGTTCTCTTCGATATGAATGCATTTAGAAAATAAATTATTACTGGTTGTGGGATTACCAACGGATTATGATGTATTAATTTACAATATTTAAAAATAAACTATATGTATACTAGCTTATAAAATGTCGGAAAAACAAATGTTATTTAGGAAATTTATTAAGAACAATTGCTTGCTTAACTTAAAAACTACTCTGGAGTGAATGAAATAATTCCTGTACAACTGTAGCCAAAAATGTCTTTCATATTTCTGTCATAATAAAATTGATTACTTATATATGATATAGTAAGCTCAATTAGTTAAACTATGAATAGTGGGGCTACTGGATCAAATTTAAAGTATGATTATTTTTTTTTGTCCTACAGAAATTTATTTTGTGTTGCTTATTCTTAATAGACCTGAACTCAGTTTGGAATCTATCTCCTCATCATTTAATAAACTCAGAAGAAAAGGATTTTGCAAGTGAACTTTTTATTTTGAGTCAAAGAACAAATGACTTTTGTTTCTTTATTGTTTTTATTACTTGTCATCATCAATGTATATGATAGTCAGATAGGCACATTTATTATTATGTTTTGTTTATAATTTTGTGCTATTATAAACCTCTAGATCATCTCGGAATGCGTTATTCACAAATTGTGATTATGCCGGTAATATTTGATTTTATTCAAATATGTTTTATGTTTCTTTTAGGAAGGTAAAGGAAAGAAATATGTTTCTTTTTTCCTTTCATTATATTGGTAAAGAGAGGTGTATATTATCTTGGATATTTTTTTTATCTCAAAGTGAGAGTTATGGCTTCTAAATCAATGAACATATATAATAGAAATAGTTTGCTAGAGATGGTAAAGAAATCTCGTTCATAATAATTATAACTATTAAATTTTAAAAATAGTTTAAAGTTTATTCTGAATTAAAAGTTATATTTTAATGTATCATTTAATTATCATGTTGCTTGCATAGTATATAACTTAGAATTATTTTTTTTATACATTCTTATTTACATGTGTGTGTGTTTTGCGCAATTATTACATTTGCTTAATAGAGATATCAATTTATAGATATTTTATGTATAAATTTCGGATGTTGTCATATTCTAGAGAACTGGAGGGATTTGTAGGTTATCTGTATGTTATCTGCCAGCGTATATATAATGTTAGACATGTAGAAGAGCTTTGGGAATGGAAATTACTCTGAATGCATTCTATGTTTGTAGGGATAAGAGATTTTGCCTAAGTAGTATATTTTAATAATTTTCCATGAGTAGAGCCTATATTATATTGTATGCATATTATAAAGTGATAGTTTTGAAGATGAGTTATGTTTTCTTATGGTCTTGGTGATGAGGAAAAATACCACACCAACAGTATATTTCAGAATTAGATGAGTTATTGTTGAAGTATGAAATGATATTTAGGAAGTTAAGTGATGTTTTTCTTAGAGTCTTGGTGATGAAGAAAAGTCCCACACCAACAGTGTATTTCAGAATTAGATAAGTTTTTGTCAAAGTGTCAAGCAAAGAGTTTATTTGCTTCTCATGTGCATTTCCCTTGGAACGTTTAGTTTATATAATCATGAAAATATAGCTCTGTGTTATTTAGTATGTGACCAGATAAATAGTTAAATTAAATTCTTGTTATGATATTAGTGTCTTATTTTGTGGCTGATTTTTTTACAACATTGTCCGAAATTAAGTAATTGTTTAATATTTTCTTGATGAATGGATATTGTGTGGAAAAGATTATTTTCTGTTATTGTTGCTTGGACATACACACACATGCGTAATATAAACAATATCGCGAATATAAAAGTATAGAGTTATTAAAATTAAAAACAGAAAATATATGTTTTGAAACATATTATATTTATTTAATACAGAATTATAAATCATCAAATCATCAGAATGAATATGATTTCATTGTTATGCGTGAAAGGTAAATGTAATTAAAAATGATTATTTAATTAGAAAAAGTTGCTTTGTTGGTGGCCAAATATGTTAGTTTGATTTATTTTATTAATTAATAGAATATCCTCTCATAAATATTTATTGTGCCAATAATATAATATATTATTTAGTTAATGATATGTTTAAATGAAACACTTAAGCAAAGCAGGTATTCAAAGTTAGAATTTTCAAGTTTTGTTGTTAATTTCTGATTTAAAAAAAAAAAAGGTATAAATAATGTAATATAATAGGGATGATCCCAAACTGATGTTCAAGGTTTATTTGAGAATTTCAAATCATTAAGACAAGTAGTCTTATTGTAAAAAAAATGATTGTGTTAAATTAAATTTTCAATATAATAAATGATTTGTTTATTTATTAACAAATTGTGTCTTAAGTTATTCTTGTATACATTCGTGTTTCAATTTCCACATCTCCACATTTCATACATCTATTATAGAGTAGATATATTATTTTATAGTTATAATATCAAATTTGCTGGTGTCTGACAATTTTGTTTTTTTAATCCAAACATTATAAGGGACATTTGCCACTTGATAAACGTATTAGAAAGGTTGCCCAATTAGTATATTCGTTAGATGATGATATGAGATTAAAATACCTTATTTCTGTTATTATCTTATTGCTAAACACAGTACAACATTTAGTCAATTTATTTTATTACATTTTATTATAAATTAAAATTATAAATTATGGGCTAATGTATTTTATGTAATTCAACTGTTTTTTTAAATTCCCTGAGATCTTATTGTATATTTCTTGATTGGCATTAAGGTAGCTGTTTAGATGATGATATACCAAGTCACAGGATTGTTTAGTGATAGAATTATATCAAGCTGATATATGTTGTACTTGGATGAAGGAAGATATTAAATTGAAAGGATATTTTAATGAACTGTACTAATAAACATTGTGATTCTTTATCATGCAGTTAGTTAACAAAAAGAATTTACATTATATTTAATGTTTTTATAGTATTTCTTCTTTCATTTACTTATAATTATATATCTTATGAACTTCCTATAACCTCCCACTGAGCTGAGCTGAATGTAGACTTAGGTGAAGAGTCTCAGTAATAATTTGGTATCAGATATGTTGTTATATTGTTCTATTCATTAATAGAACTGGTGCCCTGGGCATTTACTCATATAATGTATATGAGCAGTGTTGGGAGTGTAGGTTATAATATATATATATATATATATGATCAACAGATGGCGTTTTTACCAAAAACACGATCAAGCGTTTGTTTACATAAACGATCAAAGAGTCAGAATTAACTATCTCTTTCGTTTTAGCCCACTTTCAGATCAGCTGATTTCAAGCTATTTTGCTGTCATCAGTGAAAGACAGAGCCAAGAAACTAGATCTAAAAACTGACTCCAAGTGTTTATGCACAGAGTTTCTATCAGTTTGCAAGCATGAAATTTTTCAGACCGATAAAGTCTTCAAATTCAGCCAAACAAACTAGATAGCTACATGGGTCTGATCTCAGTTCAGCTATTTAGTTTGTTTGGCTGAATTTGAAGACTTTATCGGTCTGAAAAATTTCATGCTTGCAAACTGATAGAAACTCTGTGCATAAACACTTGGAGTCAGTTTTTAGATCTAGTTTCTTGGCTCTGTCTTTCACTGATGACAGCAAAATAGCTTGAAATCAGCTGATCTGAAAGTGGGCTAAAATGAAAGAGATAGTTAATTCTGACTCTTTGATCGTTTATGTAAACAAACGCTTGATCGTGTTTTTGGTAAAAACGCCATCTGTTGATCATAAATACAAGCGTCAGCAAGTTTTAACGTGATTAAAACTTGTTTTTGTTTTTCATAAATCTACCTTTAAAGGTTTCCGCAATGATATAGATTGCAGAGGCTTTGACTATGTGGAGAAGCTGAACTGAGATCAGACCCATGTAGCTATCTAGTTTGTTTGGCTGAATTTGAAGACTTTATCGGTCTGAAAAATTTCATGCTTGCAAACTGATAGAAACTCTGTGCATAAACACTTGGAGTCAGTTTTTAGATCTAGTTTCTTGGCTCTGTCTTTCACTGATGACAGCAAAATAGCTTGAAATCAGCTGATCTGAAAGTGGGCTAAAATGAAAGAGATAGTTAATTCTGACTCTTTGATCGTTTATGTAAACAAACGCTTGATCGTGTTTTTGGTAAAAACGCCATCTGTTGATCATAAATACAAGCATCAGCAAGTTTTAACGTGATTAAAACTTGTTTTTGTTTTTCATAAATCTACCTTTAAAGGTTTCCGCAATGATATAGATTGCAGAGGCTTTGACTATGTGGAGAAGCTGAACTGAGATCAGACCCATGTAGCTATCTAGTTTGTTTGGCTGAATTTGAAGACTTTATCGGTCTGAAAAATTTCATGCTTGCAAACTGATAGAAACTCTGTGCATAAACACTTGGAGTCAGTTTTTAGATCTAGTTTCTTGGCTCTGTCTTTCACTGATGACAGCAAAATAGCTTGAAATCAGCTGATCTGAAAGTGGGCTAAAACGAAAGAGATAGTTAATTCTGACTCTTTGATCATTTATGTAAACAAATGCTTGATCGTGTTTTTGGTAAAAACGCCATCTGTTGATCATAAATACAAGCGTCAGCAGGTTTTAACGTGATTAAAAATTGTTTTTGTTTTTCATATATATATATATATATATTAGGTCCCTGTATTAAATAATCCAAAATTTTATAATCATAATAATATATCTGGCATGAAAATCTTAATAAATGGCTTTAAATAAAAACTGTTCTGGATGCACTAGGAAATCTACTTGAGTGGAGATGAGATTTCAAACCCAGTGTAGGCTTTTACTAGGTATAAAATAATAATTTTATAAGTATTATTATTAATTGGGAGATAAATATTGCTATTTTTATTATTGTTGAATAGCAATTGAAATAAATAAACAAATAAATTAAATTTATTAAATCTTGTAAAATAAATGGTTATAGTCAATTTCTTAAGCATATTTTTTAGTGAATCCAAAACTACCTTGCATATTGTGAGTAGTTGTTTAAAATGAAGGTAGAGAGAGTAATATTAATATATTCCCACTAAGGTTATTGGTCTATTTAGCACCACAATGCATTGTAATAAAAGCTATATATTATCTAACCAAGTTGTAGGGGGGTGATTAAGAAATAGAGAACTAGAAACAACAAACTTTGATTCTACTCTGATAAAATAAGGAATAAAAGGCTGAAAAATCAGAAAATTTTGGAATTTAATTGAATAAGGATTATAGTATAAGCCTTGCTATTGTTTTAAACACCATTTTCTGTCAATTGATGGTTCTTAAAAGTTATACCGGAAGGGAAATGGAAACCCTGTGGATCATAACTTACTCCCATGAATATTGCTTCAAACCCAGAACAATTCAAGAAAAAGTAAGCTTTTGCTGTTATTTTGTTTATAATTTTAAATTTACAGATTTAAAAATGATGCACAAATTATTTACAGTTAAAAGAAAGAGCTGATAATGTTTGTATTTCGCGCCACTATTAAATATAAAGCAGAACATAAGTTCGTTTGAAAATTGTAATTTCAAGAAAATAATTCAAAATGATTTTGAAGAAAGGTTTCAGTAGATAATATAAACAAACTCAAAAGTCATTTTTGAATCATCTAATTTTTAATAAAGTAAAAAAAAAATAATTGCATGATTTTATTCTCTATTCTCATCTGCCAATTTTTCTTAGTGCCAATTGTGTAATGATAGAAATGGAACATTACAGATTAATTAAATGTTAAGAATATCATACTTATAATTGGATAAATCCTTCTTAATATTTGTAATCATATAATACTTTGTAATAAATGTGGAACAAAATAAATATTTACTTTTAAAGTTTTATTGGGAAATATATGACGTAATAAGATTTTAAAATATTTAAAATGTCCAGATTATTTAAAGATTGTTACAAATCGTACCACAGAGGAAAGAATAAAATCAATAAAGAATTTTAAAAAGTTAAATATGTTAATTGTAATAAAATTCTAAAGTCATTTTCAAGGAAAATTATCTGGATTAAAGTGTGGACAAACTAATTTTAGTTATACTCCACTTAAAATGTTTAAACCTTGTCTCACTATATTAATATCGAATAAATCAATAAATGTATTTAAAAGTTTGTTTTGAAGACTACAATAACCTATAAAGTTATTAAGAAAAATTAACTCCAGAAAAGGGGATAAACCTATCCTTTTGATTATGCTACACTTGAAAATGTTTGAATTTCACTATATTGACATCGGTAAATGAACCGATAAATGATTTTTTTTTCTTTGCCTTTGGAAAAGTATTTGGATATTGTCAGATTATATTAACATCGAACAGGAGAATCAATATATATATATATATATATGCATTATTTTAGGAATTTACTCATCATAATATCAGTTCTTATCATTTTAGCTCACCAGAATAAAATAAACTTTACTAACAGGATAAACTCTGATGGGAGAAAATGTTTGTTTATTATTTTTTTTATTATTGCTATGTTATTTTATGATATTTATGTCATGTGTCCTTTGGAAAATTTTTTATGTATAATTTTTTTTTTTATGTATAAAGATACATACATTTAGTATTACACATATTTTTGCTGTTTTTCCCAATTTGGAGGAAACTTAATATTAGGTGTCAATTACCTGGGGAGATGGGAAGATATATTTACCTCTCATACTTTTAAAATAGTCGTTAATATTTATTTAAAGAATGAACAAATAGACTTAAATTTTGTCAAAGATATACTAAAGACCTAATTGCTTTTTTATATAAAAGAATTAATATAAGTTTTTTTTTTATTTATTAAGTTTGCAGATGAATATGTCCACTTTAAATATAAAATATTGATTTATTTGTTTTATCAGGCAGTGATTCACCTATAGATAGGTTAATTATAAAAATGATAACGTTGTGGGTATAGGTAATGTTTGATTGACATGTGTATTTGACTTTTGATGTCTGTTCCTGCTTTAATACACTAAACTTATTCATCTCAAATTTTAATCAATTATTAATTGTGCAGAATATGATAATTGCCCTTATCATATTCTGATAAAAGAAATGGCTTTAGTATGATGCACTACTTTATAACTTTTGACTTTTAAATTTAAAATTTGTGCATACCCTAAAGTCCTACATATACTGTTATTTTTGTAATTTAAGTGCTAATTCGGCTTAAATAAGTTTTATTATTTCATTCTTTAAGATAGTCTAAACAGTAATAAGTGATACTTTGAATATCATTGTATAGGTTGGTAGTATTGACTAAGAATATAATCAATGGGATACCAAGTATTTTTCCCATCCCTGAGTTTAATTTAATGTATTGGTTTTATTTCATACAATGTCTCTAAATTAAAATTTGTAAATATTGTAAATACATCTTGTTGTGTTAAGAATTTATTTAGTTGTCTGTAGTCTTATTGCTAATCACCATATACACATTATTATTGTTATTGCTATCGACAAATCAGTAGATTATATTTTGAAATCATCATAAACCAATATAGTACAATTAACTATATGTTGTTATATCCTAATAATTTGGTTAAGCCCTATAATTTATTAAATATTATTAATCTGGAGTACATAGTGTTGTAAGTGACATACTAAAAGGTAAACACTTAGTCTTAGTTTAATCGGTTTATTTGAACCCACAGATCTATTATTCACTGATCTTGATCACATGGTTTATAATTATTTGAGAAGAGGAATTTGGTAAGTTATTGTTTGAATTATTAAAAATTCATTCCTATTCCTAAATTTTAAAGTTTATATTAGTTATAGAGTTTATTTAGAACTGATGAATACAGTTGTTAATTTAAGTTTATATTAAGAGCTGTCATGTGCATTATATCTGGGTAGTGGCAAAATCTCTCTCACTAACCCAAATATGTGTTATATAATAAGTTTCAAATGCTAGAACCCTAAGAAGAATTAGTTGTTAATTTTCAAGGTAGAATTTAAATTTGTAATAAATTTTATATCTAGTTATTCATTATAGTTAGACTTAAAGATATATTACTTTCACTACTTTATGAAAGCCAACTAAACTTTAAGACGTAAATTACTTCTTTTGTCATAAAATGCATAACTTGTTTTAACTTTATGATAAATACTCTGGTTGTGTCAAGCTTGGAATCCCTATTTTTATTTAGCTTTTTTTTTTTTTTGCCATTTAATACAATATTAGTTTATAGTTTCAGATTTCAGTCTTCATCATCAACATTATTCTTCAATTTTATCTTGATCATTCTTTTATTTATTCATTCTCATTTGACTTTAATTCATTATCATAATTGATTAATCATATATTAACTTTATTCTTCTAGCATCTTAACTATTCGTTAACTCTTATTCTATCATCATCTTTATCATTCATTATTCTCATACATCTTCATTCTTTTCTCTTCATTTTTAGACTTATTTCATTCTACTATTTATCTATCACTTTTTTTCATCATCCACTTAGTCATCTACATCATAATTTACCTATTATTTAATTTATAAGTTTAATTTCATAATCATTTCAGAGATATAATTATTAGTTATTTATCGGTTTGCTGAATATCAAATTTAGCTCATCATATTTTGTTTGTGTAGATTTTAAAGCTGGTTTGACCAGAAGTTATTATCTTTATTAATCACCTTGTGATCTTCTTTAGATCTATAGTTTCATGCTAGTTTTATTCAATACAGGAATCATTTCGTTAGTTTAACCTTTTTGTTTCTTTATGCTTATAGTCTTGATAATGAGAGTATGATAGGTTACAAAGGGCGGATTTGGTGCCATGAAATGTGTGGCCAGATTCGTACATATGATTCCAGCGTTCAAAGAGGACATAAAGGTGGATTATAGCGCCAAACATGAGTCATTGTGAGCCAATTCTAACTTATTTAAAAGGGCCAATTATAACTTTTTCAAATGGTCACACATCCACATTATGGATCAATAGTAATATTTATTTGTTTCAGCTTGGGCAACTATGCTATGCATTAATTATAACCTATATTGAATCTATCTGGCACTCAGACACTTGCAACCAAGTTGCATGCCAATTGCAACGTTTTAAGGATAGATCGATGCTTGCTTCATCATTCCTAGCTAACACTATTTATAAAGCCTACTGGAATGATGATGATGGGATAGAACATCCATAATCTTATTTGCCAGCACGCCAAATTGCAACTTTAATAAAATATTGAGGTTAAACTTCATTTCAATAACTTATCAATAAATTTCAACAATAATATTTAATGAATGGGTTAATAAATAATCAATCGATTAAGAGACCACTGAGAATGCATTAAAATTAATAATATTAATATTCTTGGAAATTCGTGGTTATTATCAGCACACTCCCCATTCACTATTTATTAAAGTCACAATTAAAATTTTGTTCGATTACAAATAGTTCTATATCCATCTCCACCTTCCTGATCCACCTCCCATCATTCTCACATCCATAGGCCTATTACACTATTATCTTTTTTACTACTAAATTTTTCATTATGCTAGCTCATTTCTCCCATCATAATTTCTTCTCAGGGTTTTTAGACCAATAAGGTGTGGAAGTCGAACAAGCTGCTGTGGATTATTGGTGATCACCTCCAAGGTTGATCTTGGCTGTCTTTAATGTAGTTTAATGTCTATTTACATTAAAGCTCGAATAATTTAAGCTTATTAAAACTTTTAGAAATAATATATTATAAACATAATCATGATTAAAGTAAAATTATAAAGAAGTATGTGTAGAGAGGTGTTTAAATACAATGGATGAGGAAACGATTTTATGCTCACCCACTGATATCTACTATCACTCAATAACCATATTCAGAATTTATATTTCAACTATATTAAATTATTTGATAATCTTGAGTATTGCCATGCGACATAAGCTTGGAAAATTAACCCTTTTAAATAAACTTTACCGGATATTATTTACGAAAATGATGATTCAACTATTAATAATAACATATTGATGTATGATTGGATTTGAGATGTTTAGATTATAATAACCCACAAAACATTGAGACGTACGCAAATTTTTATTTAAACAAATAAATTTTATTAACATACTATAACTCAATACATAATATATACATTCACTTAATGACTCACACAGCTTTTCCCTGTTCTACAACCATATTATGATATAAAAAAAAAAACTAAAATAAATAAATATCCCTAAATCATTAGATAATATCAAGAGGTTTTAAAATATAAATATTCATTTTTTTAATTATTAGGGAATCACGATTACCATGGAGTAATATTAATATTAGACAGATAAAAATATTATTTACCTTCACATATATTATATTTTTGTTGTCATTTTTATCCCAGACATAGTGAACATTAAATTTCTCGCCTCAGTGTTTAATGCTTTTAGCTACTGATTTGTTTCTAAAGGTAATGCTTCTAATAATAAAATTTAATAATTTTATTTAATTATTTTAATCTAATATTCCTTCACCCTAGGCTTTAGAATAGAGATATTTTATATATGGTGGGACTAAGTTAACTTTAGTTACTTTTCAAATGTCAATGAATCGGTATCTAGCTCAATCATCATCACACGTGCATACACGCTATACTCATGTTCTTGTGACAATAATATTTTAGTAATATTACCTTTCCAGCAAAGTTCTTAGCTGGCTGTGGATATATTTATTAAATAATTTTAGATACGCATTGCTTACAATATTCGCAGGTATTATTTAACCCTTAAGTTGAATATTTATTGACGTTATTACTATTGGTTCTTATTGATAAATTAAAATATATCAACAAAACAATGTTCAAGTACATCAATCGCACAGACACTATCCGCACTCATCCTGACATCAAATTGAGTTTGCGATCCTGTATCCAACATTTATAAGTAATGCTTAATAATAGCTATATTTCATACACTCATAAGAAATATCAACATTAACATAAGGCAGGCAGTGACCCAAACAAGAGAAAACCTTTTTATTAAGGTTGAGGTATGGTAGGTTTTTTTGCTAGTCATGCAAAGAGACTTGGGTTTACCTATGACCTCTGGCCATCAATAAAGAAATCATCTTTCAGTGTAGAAAATAACCAAGTGGGAAAAACTCTTCCACTGTGTTTAAATACTTTATAAATATAGTATAAATATCTTAGGGAGGATCTAAACTATGACTCCACTAGTTGGTGAGGACTCTTTGTCCATCCACATTATATACAGATCTAACATCAATTTGTACAAGTAAAACTTTCATATCTACATTACTCTTGTGAAATAGTACACTAGAACATGAGCCAATAATTTTTCCAAGCCTTAGTTAGCTTGTATCTAGCTTTAACTTTATGATAATAGTAATAAGAAATGCGCACCAAAATCTTAAAAACCACTCCTTTGCACTTTTATAGGATAATGATGATGTTTTATCCCAAAAAACACACAACCTTCATAAAACATAGCATTAGGTCTAAGAACTAGACAAGAATTACTGATCCGATCCAAAAACATTTCCCACACAATATCTCTCACTCTTTTCATAAAAAAATATAAAGCATTTAAAACAAGGCACATACAGAAATATTTGGTATTAATTTCATCAACCCCTAAATGATAATAATAATAAAAGCATTTAACAGGCACATACAAACTGACTTAATATTAATTTCCTCTATCCCCAAAATAATAACAATTATAATTCTAACATGGATTAATTTTAAATGGATATATAAATGATACAAAAAAAATATTTTTCTTTCTTTTTTTTTTAGATTAAATGTTCTACATGAATATCAAAATAATAAAAATATACTTAAATCCTTCTCTGGGAGTGTCCTTCAGATTTCTGGTTTCCATTCTTTCTTTTTTCTTTTTCTTTGGTTTGCTTGTGTGCATACATGATGTGATGTGGAAAGAGTCCCTGTGATAGAGTTCAATTCCTATGCCAAAATGTACAAAGTTTTCACGCTGCTGAGAAGATTTTTTCATTTTGGTTTCTGGGGATTACAGCTGAACAGAACTTGTTTTAATTTTTAAATATATAAGTCCACTTCTTGTTGTATTTTTCAATTCACTTAGTATTCAGATTTAACATTTTATATAAAATTATAGCATTCAGATTTCATGCTTTATATACGAAATAAAAATAAAAATTTAGATTTTTTTCTGTAGTTTAAATTTCACCATTTGCTGATTTCTGATAAATTAGTGCTAGACAAATCATGATGTGGATTAACTTCAGAGAGATGATGTGTTCCCAATAAAGATTTACTCAAGAGTCTTTTTTTTTACTTATATCATTAAATTTGGCTAAATTTGTTGTTCAAGAGACAGACAGAATTACTTAACAAATGATTTCTTTTCTCCTTTTTTTTTTTTAAATTTCTTTTAAACTTTTACAGCAAGGCTTCTCTATAAACTGATGATGAGAGCCTGTCAAGAGAGAGATAACCAATAAGTAAGACCACCCAAAAAAGATAGAGATAGAGATACCCCCTCAACAAAAGTGTGAGCTCTTATAGTTTCTGGCTTTCTTTATTCCCCTCCCCCCAACAGTGACCTTCCAATAACCCTTGCAATGTTTGGTCAGTGTTTTCCTGATTAATTGCCTATTGTTTATTTCTCTTTCTTGTTATTTTAAATGTATGCCCTCTTGAAAAACCACATGCCAAATTCATTTCTGCATTCCAATGGATAATTATCCATTAATTTTAAACTTAAATTTGTCATAGAGATATCACTTGAATCACTTTAACGATTTACTTTAATAATTCTACTCTGTGAGAACCTCTCCAAAGAATAAAATAAATGAGAAAAAGGTCTTTTTCCCCTTTTACTTTTTTTTAATAATGAAAAAATGTATAGCAGCCCAACTTCAAACCCAGAATTTTTACTAAAATTTTGGCTGCTAAGAATAAACTATTAAAACAAATTAATTTCTTCTTTAGAGAAATTCCTCATGCACAGAATAATTATTATTTAATTGTGAATTTTATAATTAAAATCCCAATCAGATTAAATACACACATGCATGTCTCACATATACAGTTTTAATTAAATGATTTTTAATATTCTAATCTTTAAAAAAAAATTTTACAATTTAATTTCATGAACTATTTAGTTCTCACCTGTCTGTGTAAAACTATGACTATCTATTTCCACTCTCTAAAGTAGTTTTAAAAATTGCACATCCCCCTCTCTTCTTCTCACTCCAACTATTAAATGATGTATAAATATTGCTTATCTAATAAATTATATCTTTAATATTAAATTGTCACATAAATTAATATTAACTAAAACAATTTTTGCCTAGAAATTTTTTAATGACTAGTGTTTAGATTGCCTACCCAGTAAAATGTATGCAATCCCTAAGAATATGGGTTCAAACCTAGCATTGGCTAGAGAGTTTGTCTATTGAAGAAAAAAAGATATACAAACTATGAGAAAAATTTTTACTAAACATTTTCTTACATAGTTAATTTTAAAAAATGGAATCTTGGGCAAATCCAAGGGCTAGATATGAATATATGGATATATATATATATATTTATTTATAATTTTGTTTTAGTTTTTCAAAAAAGTAAAAAAAGAACCTTTTTTTCTTTGACATATATACATAATAAAATAAATATTCACAACTTTGGTCATTCGTTTGAAAAAAATAATGAACAAAAAAAAGTTAATAAAATTCACAAAAAAAAAATCAAGTTTTTAGTTATTTCATTTTTTTTCTTAAAATAAAATTATGAAATTAATTACAGAGGACTAAGTTCATAATACATGTGGGACAGGTCTAGAATACTTTGACTTTGCTGCCTATTTGATTATACTGATCTTTTCAAATTTTTAAATTTAAAAATCAATATTCGAATCTACACAATATTGTCATTTTTTAACAAATATCTCTGTTAGATGATCATACAAGTATGATATAAGTGAAACTAACAACATGAATTTTTCTGAATAAAAATCTAATCTGACTCAGAGAAAAAGATTTTAAAAGGCAAGTTAGGTATTTTGGAATGCATAATATAAATTCATATGATAATATCAAATAATTCAGAGATAAATGCTTTTTATAAAAAGACTAATAAATATATTGCTTATTAAATCACTAGGTCAGTGGCCTAAGTAAAACAAATACTACATTACTGCACAAGATCCTAGTCTGATTCAGAATGAAACACAAAATGAAATTTTACATTTTACTGATTCTTCAACTTTAGAATTACTTCTTTCATTGAAATTTTTTAATTGCATTTAATTATCGTTTTTTTTTAGATATTTAATGAAAAGATTAATCCCTAAGATGATATTACTCTGTTTATTAAAATTACTCATTAATTATTCATCAATGAATGTGATGAAACAATTTTAGAGTAGCAGAAGAAATAAAATAAATGGTAGACAATAAACATTTTAAAACCAATACAGTGATTCCATAGTGTTTGCTATATTTTATTTTAATTCTCAGTTGCATACATTACAAATCATGTTAATAGCTCATGTTTTGTTGATAAAATGCATATTATTTATTAAATCAAAAGTATATAATTTTTTTAACACACACACACACACACATATATATATATATATATATATATATATATATTGTGATCTTCCAGGTTGGCACCAGGAAGAAATGTGGGAAGTTCACATTTGTGCTAACAATGGCTAAAGATAGTTATCTGAGAAAAATGAATTGAGATGTAATTTGCTAGTTAAAATTAGGAGTTAAAAAATTAAAACTTTAATTGGGTGTACTGATTGGTAGAGCTTTGGATTATATATGTTTGGTAGTAAAAGAGGAGGATGAACAAAATCAGGGATGTTTATATGTAGTAGAAAAATTTATATGTCATAATAAGCAGAAACATAGATATATTATTAATTAGAATTTTCTTTTCTATATTTTATTTCTTATTTACTGATTATGTATAATCGTATATTTAAAAATGATAAATATTATTTGTATAATAGTGAATAACATTTTGTAAATTAATATTTGATATTTTTTATTATTATGTTTATTCCATTCAAATATTGTATTGTTAAAATTTTATAAGCAAAAATTCTGGCACATTTCCAAAGTTGATTGTAATAAAAAAAACAGAGGGCATGAGTGGAGAGAGACAGAGAGTTTAAAACTTGAAGGAAAGTAAAAAAAATTCTAAGGAAGAAGATGTAAAAAAAAATTTAAAGAATCAATAACTCTCTAAGAGTATTAGAACAAAAAAAACATCGCAAGGATTCTAATAATATACCTGTGGAGAATTTTCTATTATACTACTGGAATAATATAAAAATGAGGAGATAAACATACACACACCCCAGAGGGAAACCAGCTCCCAATTTCTGTCAAGTGATGATCCATATTTACTACCTTTAAAATGCCTGGATGATATGTAAGCTAAATAATTATGATTTATTTTAAAGTATTATCAAAAATAAATAATATCAGAATGACAAAATTGTTTAAAATAAAGCTAGCTAAAATTTTCTTATTAAACGCTATAATTAAATGCTTGATTTTCAATTTTAATAATTTTCTATCAATATTCTGCAAAATAAAATTTAAAATGAAAGTGTTTATCTATTTAATCTTATATCAAGAAGATAATTTTATACTGTATAACTTTTCTATTTGTGCATATATAATAAAATAATTCCAATGCATGCAAATGTTATTATAACGCCTATCACGGAATTCTAGGATAAAAAAAAGACTATTGTCAATCTTAACAAATTATGCTTTAACAATCGGATAGACATTTTTTTTGTTATAATTTACTGTTGTCTTTGAAATTGATATGTATGTTTCTTTCAACTTTCAATTTTTTTTTTTTTTTAAAAATTTAACATGTAATGATGAGATATTGATAAGTATTTTGCGTTATTGATTAGAACAGATGTACAAACATTTTTTTTGTTTTCTTTAAAAAAACAAAACATTGTAACTTCATATTATTATAATATAATAATCTATTATCCTGTATGATCTAAAAATTATATTATAGGTGATTATAGATATTCGAATGTGTGCGTGATGCTATAAATTATTATTTTAAAAAATTGTATTTATTATGCTTTGAGTTCGTTAATGAAGTTTATTTAAAAAAATAAAGAATTAAAACCTTGTCCGTTATAAGTTCGTTTATATAGGAAGAATATTAAATGTAAGTTGGAGGTAGAAATGGTCAAGGGATGATTAGATTATTTAGATTGAGTTTGGAGATATTATTTAACCCCCACGTATATAGGTGTAAGTGCATAAAATAATATTTTTTTTGTTTATTATTTATTTTGTCTTTTACTTTAATAAATGTTTTATTGAATTAATAGCCCATATGAATTGCTTGATTATATATGTTTGATTCTCCATTTCCACACACACACATATGGTTAACATATCATAGCCCTAGAATATATAGATTTGCCTGTAGAAGTCAATTTATTTAATCTATCTGGAGATGATAAATCACCATATTATAGTGCTAATAATATATTTTACTTTGCTTAGAATAGATGGTGATGTGGATATAAAAGATACCTGACCCTCATCATTATTTATCCTATACTAAATATGATAATTTTGCAATAGTTTTGTAATTGAATAAATGTGTGGCATAAGATTAAATTAGTGTTACAGAATTGTTATCCATAAATGTTTTATTACTTTTATTTGCATCCTATATGAAGACCATATCATATAATTTCAACTGAGCTAAGCCATAGAATAATTACAATATAAGAAACTTTTAAATAAGTTTAAAAGCAATTTACAATTATAAATTTTATTCTATCTTGTATAGAATTGGTGCCTGGGCATTTATAAATCTAATAAAGTGAATAAGTGAAGAGAACAGAGGTTACAGAATGGCTTAAGTTGCTTGCCCAACGTGAATGGCATGATATTTATGGGTTAAATGCTCATTATATTTATGGATAAATGGCTGTGCAATGATTGGTGATTGATTCATCTTTGTTTACATGTGTATTTTGTTCTTTATGGGTGATTATATATTATACATTCTATTTTAAGTGGTGACTAATGTGGATGGCTTGATATATACATAGAGGCCACAGCTGCCAAGAGTTTAATTGGATGTCCAATCATGGGATCTTGATTACTTAAGTCTCATATCTTGTAGAGTGTTTATATTTTTGTTGATATATATTGACATGTACCTGAGATGAGAAGTAATCCAGTGTCATTAGAATTACTTTATTCCTGTTTTAAATATACAGTTATTGCAAAATTGATTCCAAAATAGAATCAAGTTGGCAGTTTTTTTTATTCAAGGATTTTTTTTATAACAATCTGGAAGATTAATAGAAATGTTTGATAAAATAGAACTAGGGGTAAATGGAGCATTAACTAAGGTTTAAAATAAGCCAATTAGAGTTTGAAATAAGCCAATACCTGAAAGATGTGTAGTAGACATATTAATGTCAGATGTATAGTTTAAAAAAACATTTTTTTAGATGAAATAAATAAATATAGCCATGAAACAGCTTAGTTTCCATTATAGAGCTATATAAATATCGTAACTTATAGTAAATGTTAAAGTTGATGACATTTTTTTTTATATATACCTTTTGCTTGTCAATGAAATATAGCATTGATGCCAGATAAGCATAGAATTATTGATGATGTTAAATTATAAAGTAATAATGTTGTTCATATTCAGAACTTTTCTGTTATAGAAAGTCTATAATTTTGAAGGTTAAATAGCATACTTGATTGTTGGAGTTTTGTTGGTTGTATTGCAAGTTTTGGTGATGGATGGAGAATTTCTGTCACTGTATTAAGTATATGGTGTATTCATGTCACTGGTGACTGATTGTTCTCATTCACTGCTCCAACCCAAATTATGATATCAGTTGTTAGTTATCAAGAAGCAGTTAACAGTAGTCCTGCCATTATTTTGCCTCTAAGACTCCAGAGAGAGCAAGACATAGTTCTTTCATAAATAGCCCATAAGACTTGGATGTAATCAGGGCATTTGTAGTAAAATATTATGGGTTGTGGTAGCTTAGAGTGACTAAAGTGGGACGATCATCAGAGTGTTCATGGAGCATTGTCTGTTTTAAGAGCAGTAATGGAATTTTTTATCTATTTCAAAATTGTGAACTGCTAATAATTTTTTGGCTGTCAGTATCTGTTGGATCTTTAGAAAAATGGATGAATATATAACTTGAATATATAGCTCATTCTTAAAAGGCTACTTTCTATATTCTTATGCAAAAGTTGGCATTTACCATATTTAAGTAAAAATTGTATATCAGTTGTCATAGTAAATGCATGTCTCATTAATTTGATTTTGGTTATAATTTTTTTTTTTGGTTATAAATGCTGGTTATAATATTAAGATGCACCCAATACAGCATAAAGATAAATGAATATGTTTAAATTATTTTGGTCTTTTATCAGTTATTTGAATTGGTGTAGTTTGTAATATAACTATAGTGGATCATGTAAAATTTAATTAATAATTTCAGCTATGTTTAGATTTATAGTGGATCATGTAAAATTTAATTAATAATTTCAGCTATGTTTAGATTAATGTTTCTAGTTAAAACTTAATGTCTTCTTATCTATGTGTGTGTGGAAAATCGAACTTTATATGGGAAAATAAAATTGTGGAAATTTTATGTCATTTTAGGTAATGATGTTGAATTTGAATTGTTGATTTGGTGGAGGTTGGAGCTGGTAAACCTTATTCTTTTTAAGTAGTATTAATAAATTTTTAAGAGATTATAAAATGGAAGAGTTTAGTTTATATGATAGTTTGGGTGGATCTCAAGAGACACCATCTCCAGACATGGCTGCATTGTCTCCCGACCTTTAATCAGGAAATGAAGCTATAGATATATCATAAGGAGAGTCTAGTAAGATGAAAGATACTATCCCTAAAACCACAGATGGTGACCTGCTAATGTGGTTAAAAGAGATGTTTACAAAATTAGAGTTAGGTCAAACAGAATTAAAATCAAAATTAAAAAAAACTAAAGTCTGGTCAAGTAGAATTAAAATTAGAATTAAGAGAAGAAATAAAGTCTGGTTGAGTAGAGGATAGAGAAAGGTCAGAAGAGATGTTTGCAGAACTAAAGTCAGGTCAAGATAAGTTAGAGGGAAGGATACCTGAAATAAAATTGGAAATGTTAGGAATAAAGTCAGAAATGGTAGAAATAAATGCTAGTATAGTTAGGCAGATGCAAGTTGTGGAGAAGAAAGTAAAAAGTCAGGAATCAGAGATAGCAATAGAAATAAAATTGAGTCAAAAGAAATCAGGAGAGGATGGTTGAAATAAAATCAGAAATTTCAGAGATAAAATTAGAAGTGAAACTAGAAACAAAGCTAGAAGCAATGTTAGAAATACCAAAAATGAAGCTAGAAATGCAAGAGAATATTAATGACCAATTTATGCATATTAATAAGGATGTTAGTTTAGCCAGTGATGAAATAAATGAATATAAAGAAATTAGAAAAATAGATTGTCAAGACTCAGAATTAGATAAGAATGTAGTTATAGATGTGCTTAAGGATTTCAAGAAGAATCTTGATAGAGAGAAAGAAATTAATAAATCAATGAAGACAGAAATAATTTCCTTAGACATGAAATATCTAGAAAATTTGGAAAATGAATTGCTAAAGGTTACTGATATCACCAGTAATAAGTTTAGAAATAAAAATGAAAATTATATTCCAAAATGTGTTCTTGATAATTTAGAACATAAGGTGAAGGTGAATGTTTTTAAAAAAATATTTTATGGAGATACTAAATCTATAATATGTAGTATGAAATATTTAATAGAAAGTGTTAGTCATGCTAGAGAAGTCGGTAAGGTAAAAATAAAGTGTAAAATTAAGAATACAGAAATGTTTGGTGGGAATTTTCTTGGAAAAGTTACTAATCTGAAAAGAGATTTAGGCAAAGTCAAAGTAATGCTTAAATGTAAAAGTAAGATGAAAACTAAAGTAGATTTTATGCAAGAGGTAATTAATCACAATAAACATATGAAGAAGATTAAAGTAAAATTCAAAGAGATGCATCGAGAGAAGGTTAAGATAAGTTATCTTAGTAAAGGTGTAGATTATATAAAAGAGATTGTAAAAGTTAAAATCAAACTAAAGAAAGAAAATGTAGAGTTGATCAATGTCATAAGTTTAGAAACATCCAGAAATAAAAGGATAGAGCATAGAAAAATAAAAACTAGAATAAAGAAGATTGAGTTAATGTCTCTTAGAGATAAACTTGTCAGAAAAAAGGAAATAAAGACTAATCAAGCAAGGTTTAGAGTTACTTAAAATGCTCACAGTTTGATTCCGTATCCTGCAAGACATGATTAATAAAAATTATATATATTGTTTAATATAGAATTTAGTTTTTTTCCTGCTTATTTAATGTTGCTAAAATATGATAGAAACAAGTGTTTGTAAAAGCATTAAATGTTTTTATGGTTTTATGTTTATTCGACAAACATAATTTTCTAATTGAGGAATGATCTTAATGTAAAATTTGGTGTGCTATTAATATTGATTATTGCTTATCCAATTCATTTTTCTTTCATAAGGGGGAAGGATTGTGACCTTGCAGGTTGGCACCAGGAAGAAATGTGGAAAGTTCACATTTGTGCTAACAATGGCTAAAGATAGTTATCTGAGAAAAATGAATTGAGATGTAATTTGCTAGTTAAAATTAGGAGTTAAAAAATTAAAACTTTAATTGGGTGTACTGATTGGTAGAGTTTTGGATTATATATGTTTGGTAGTAAAAGAGGAGGATGAACAACATCATGGATGTTTATATGTAGTAGAAAAATTTACATGTCATAATAAGCAGAAATATAGATATATTATTAATTAGAATTTTCTATATTTTATTTATTATTTACTGATTATGTATAATCTTATATTTAAAAATGATAAAGATTATTTGTATAATAGTGAATAACATTTTGTAAATTAATATTTGATATTTTTTATTATTATGTTTATTCCATTCAAATATTGTATTGTTAAAATTTTATAAGCAAAAATTCTGGCACATTTCCAAAGTTGATTGTAATAAAAAAACAGAGGGTGTGAGTGGAGAGAGACCGAGAGTTTAAAACTTGAAGGAAAGTAAAAAAAATTCCAAGAAAGAAGATGTAAAAAAAACTTAAAAGAATCAATAACTCTCTAGGAGTATTAGAACAAAAAAAACATCACAAGGATTCTAATAATATACCTGTGGAGAATTTTCTATTATACTACTGGAATAATATAAAAATGAGGAGATAACCCCCCCCCAGAGGGAATCCAGCTTCAAATTTCTGTCAAGTGATGATCCATATTTACTACCTTTAAAATGCCTGGATGATATGTAAGCTAAATAATTATGATTTATTTTAAAGTATTACCAAAAATAAATAATATCAGAATGACAAAATTGTTTAAAATAAAGCTAGCTAAAATTTTCTTATTAAATGCTATAATTAAATGATTGATTTTCAATTTTAATAATTTTCTATCAATATTCTGCAAAATAAAATTTAAAATGAAAGTGTTTATCTATTTAATCTTATATCAAGAAGATAATTTTATACTGTATAACTTTTCTATTTGTGCATATATAATAAAATAATTCCAATGCATGCAAATGTTATTATAATGCCTATCATGGAATTCTAGGATTAAAAAAAGAATATTATCATTCTTAACAAATTATACTTTAACAATCAGATAGACTTTTTTATGTTATAATTTACTGTTGTCTTTGAAATTGATATGTATGTTTCTTTCAACTTTCAATTTTTTTTTTAAAAAAAATTTAACATGTAATGATGAGATATTGATAAGTATTTTTCGTTATTGATTACAACAGATGTACAAACATTTTTTTTGTTTTCTTTAAAAAACAAAACATTGTAACTTCATATTATTATAACATAATAATCTATTATCTTGTATGATCTAAAAATTATATTATAGGTGATTATAGACATTCGAATGTGTGCATGATGCTATAAATTATTATTTTAAAAAATTGTATTTATTATGCTTTGAGTTCGTTAATGAAGTTTATTTAAAAAAATAAAGAATTAAAACCTTGTCCATTATAAGTTCATTTATATAGGAAGAATATTGAATGTAAGTTGGAGATAGAAATGGTCAAGGGACAATTAGATTATTTAGATTAAGTTTGGAGATATTATTTAACCCTCACGTATATAGGTGTAAGTGTTTGGCTATTGTTTTCCCTGCCTTTCTTTATTTTGTATAGTTAATGTTAGATGATATACACTGATTATAACAGATAAGTGTTGTATAAATTTTTATAATATGTATAAAAGATGATTGATTTATGGCATCATCCAAGTTTTATAAATAAGCTAATAAAAGTATGTTTTAAAAATACATTATATTTATGATATTATAAAAGCACACATATTTGAAAATATGTGAGTCATATATTAAATATTAGTCAATTTTGGTTTTACTGTGGAAGAAATGTAATTGGTTAGCAAAGTGCATAAAATAATATTTTTTTTTGTTTATTATTTATTTTATCCTTTACTTTAATAAATGTTTTATTGAATTAATAGCCTGTATGAATTGCTTGATTATATATGTTCGATTCTCCATTTCCACACACACACATAAATGGTTAACATAGCATAGCCCTAGAATATATAGATTTGTCAGTAGAAGTCAATTTATTTAATCTATCTGGAGATGATAAATCACCATATTACAGTGCTAATAATATATTCTACTTTTCTTAGAATAGATGGTGATGTGGATATAAAAGGTACCTGATCCTCATCATTATCTATCCTATACTAAATATGAGAATTGATAATTTTGCAATAGTTTTGTAATTGAATAAATGTGTGGCATAAGATTAAATTAATGTTACAGAATTGTTATCCATAAATGTTTTATTACTCTTATTTGCATCCTATATAAAGACCATATCCTATAACCTCAACTGAGCTAAGCCATAGAATAATTACAATATAAGAATCTTTTAAATAAGTTTAAAAGCAATTTACAATTATAAATTTTATTCTATCTTGTATAGAATTGGTGCCTGAGCATTTATAAATCTAGTAAAGTGAATAAGTGAAGAGAACGGAGGTTACAATATATTGAAGCAGTCGGATCTGAGTTCGATCCTAGCTTCATGTTATTTACCCTAATACTAACCTTAAATTTCCGATGCAATGGGCCTTTATACGTTCAATCCACGCTAATTTCCATAATGAATAACTTATTTCAAATGCGTAGCAAAATTAATTAGTTTAGTTTAAAATTGATCAATTCTCTAAATAAATTCATGATAAAATATTCATGAATTTATATATATTAAATTGCATGGATTGTGCATATATATATTTGTAAATATTAAATATATATAATTGTTCGAAAGTTTCATTGCGTTGGGAATACTTGTTTTTTTTCACCTTTAAATAATTTGTAAAGTTTCGGTGATTAAAAGCTACCTTCCTTCGATAAGCTTTAAAATTCTTAAAAACAATAGTAAAGCTTTATGAATTGGAAAAAGATAAGGATTCATTTTTCTAATTAAATCATTTTCAGATTTTAAGAATTCATTTTCAATTAGAAAAGGAATTCAAGCTAATTAGTTTGAAAGCCTTATTGAGGGAATGTATTTGAAAACAACTAATTATAAAAAATTACATTGATAATAAAATGAGCGCTAGCCGGAGGCATCAGTGAACAGTATATATAGCCCTGAAAAGCCAGGAAAAAGGCTAGCTTTTGTTGTCGAGTAGTGCAGTGAACTCTGTGCATATAAATTGTATTTCATCATGATAGAGGGCTAAAACATCAGGAATCTGGCTACGGTTCCTAACGTCCTGAGAAATTTTCAATGGGGCTGCTGAATCTTTTCCGGACCGATCATGCTGCTAAAATTATGAAAAGCTATTAAAATGCTGTTCCAGTAATCAATCAATGGTGCCTACATTTTAACAACCTGGAGGTGTAAATTAAGGACTCAGCACGGAAGGGTAATATATTTCTAAATGAACGTTAAACTTTCTGGCGAGTTCAAACTTTATTCTACTCTCCTCCTATTTAAGAGCTCTTTATTCTTCAATGTAAAATATTTATAAAATGCTACTGTAAATCTATAGCGTAATTCTTTCAATCTCTAGTCTTTAAACTATTTCTTTTCTTACCTGGTGGTTCATTTAATATATATATATATTTGTGTGCTTTAATGTCGTATTTAAAAGTATATGCCAATAATCTCTCAACTCGATGAGCTCCTATGATCTATTTGCCTCACGCAAATAATATATTAATTTTAAATAGTAATTCTCGCCCATTAGAACTAAATTTATAAGTTCTATCAATCATCGAGTCGAAAGAAATATTACATGTTTACTATTTTTATAATTGGCTAATAATAAATTATTAGGTCCGTTTTTCACCTATGTCCCCAGCTCTTAAGTTGCAAGTGTTTTTTATACTCACATAAAGTTAAAATATTGATTTCTTGTTCCACTAATATATATTCATTTAAATATAATCTTTGAATATTTTTATTGCAAAACGAGTCGATAAAGGGTTAACTATATTTTAATTCCACTTTGTTATTTTCTTTAGCTTCAGGAAGAGCACGTTGTTAGGGCATAGTTAATATAGTTTCCAAATACTTTCAAATAAGTTTTCTTAAAAGCCCGCTTGACTTTAATTAATTGGTCAAGTCATCACGTAGAGCATTCTACTGGGTTTTATTTTTCAATGATGACCATCAAGTCATCATCATCGAACATTGCTGACGCAGGGCAATCTTCCGCTCCGTTAGGCTGGTCGGTGATCATATTCTCTTATTTAAATTTCTCAAGGAAGAAAGTACCTCCTTTCGTATTCATTAGTCAAAGGGCGTAAGACTTGTTAGATGCAAGCCGCCATAGGACTTCAATCATCGACTAGCGATCATATTTCAATTTTACTCTCTGCCTCATAAGCCGCCAGTACCGTTGCATCTCTGTTCCGGTAAAACCCGCTCCATGCTCGTAATTCGTGATGAAGTGATTTAAATTAAAGTCGAACAAATTCTCAAATATATTATTAATTCAATAAGTTTCAAATCAATTTTAATGTTATGCCCTAAAATACATTTTGCTCTTCATGAATAAATTTCCAAACGTGAAAATAAATCTCACATTCCACCGTAATAAAATTAGAACAATCATTTCCGTTCTTAATGAATACCTTTATCCGCCTTTATATTTCTCATTGGGGGCATAGACATAAAATTCTATGTTGTGTAATAATTGTTGGCATATGATAAGGACCGCCACTCTTATTATATTTGTAATTTCTCTTAAAGACTAGAGGTAATTAATGCATTCTATGTTTTATGGAAATGAAACAAATTATTCTTATTAAATATTTTCTAACATACTTGGTTTCTCAGTTCATCATTCTTTTTATAATTATTTAAATGTTAATACCCACTGTCTGTGTTGGCAACCCAAACATACATATGATTCAATTTATAAAATTATTCAAAGTATATAAATTCTTAGATATTAGTGTTACTCAGGAGTCTCTAGTCCTCACCAACCATTGAGCTAGTTCTTGGCGCATAGCACTGTGCTGTTGATTTCTGCTATCTGAGCTGTTGAGTTGGGTTTGAATTCAGTTTTGGTTCAGCTGAGTTTGAATCCGATTTGACTTGCGGTGGTGGTGGATTTCGACCGGTACAATATATATATATATATAAATTATTAATCAATGTCTGTATTCCAATTATAATAAAATATATATAATTATTCAAAACAATACAATAATTAATACAGTAAAACAATATTTTAAAAAAAAAACAAATATATACCAATTTAATAGAAGTACTTTCAACTATCTATGTAGTTGTTGTCAACTAGATTCAAATTGTATTAGAAAAAACCGTTACAAATGTAAACAAAAAGTAATACATCATACATCAATTTTCCCACAATTCATTAATTTTTATATTGGCGGCCTGTCTACTTCTATTAAATTGGTATATATATATATATTTTTTAAATATTGTTTTACTGTATTAATTATTGTATTGTTTTGAATAATTTATATATATATATATATATATATATATATATATATATATATATATATATCCCATATATATATATATATATATATATATATATTGTAATGGGATGGGGGGTGACAAAAATAAAAAGATGGTCTGGGGTATTAAAAAACAGAGTGAGCCTGGGATGATGGAAAAACATCATCACTCCCAGTCCATTTAAAATGAAATATTTACAAAAGGTATATTTAAGTAAAAAATATTTAAGTGGAGCATGAGATTAGAAAATCTCTGAGAACATTGACAGATCATCTAGCAACTAAAGGCATAATTAACCATCAACCAACATTATAAAATAAGTAATACTACTACTCAAAATAAATAATCACTCATCATGAATGATCCACAATAAAATATAATAAAATCTGAACAATAAATCAACAGTCAATCTTGTGATTGAATTGGAAATGAGTCTTCTGTAGACCAGGCTAACTATTAAGCCTTTGTCACCTTGGGCAATTATTTAAACATAACTTAGATGCACCATTTAAGTGCTCATCCATCAGAATACATCATAATCAGAAATCAAAACAATAATGCTGGGACATTTAAAACATTCTGATCATCATCAATGCTCTGGCCACTTAAGTACCATTAATGTACTGGCCAACTATAAACTTAAATTTTTAACAAGACTGAACTAAAATATAGAGTATGGGCTTTAAAGAGTATCCTCTTTTGTGCCAACCAGGATAATGATTGATCATCTCTGGATGCCCTAAAGCACAAAGTACACATCCCTATTTATCTGTGCATGAATCTAGCTCAGAGAACATAAGCTCTATTACTGTATGTGACCACGAGCTGATGGAAACAATTTTTAACAATTAAGTACAAGTTTATTAATAACAAAAAAATAAATGATATTTAAGGTCTGATATTGATTACTATACAAAATTTCATATTGTCACATTGCAATTTACATAATTTCTATTCAAAATTCAAATTTTTACATTGATTTACATATATGTGTGCACAGATGTGTGATTTCTAACATAAAATTAATATTCACTAACAAAAAACATGGCATATATGAGTGTGCGTGTATATACACACACTGACTTTTACCTATTTAAACTTGTTACAATAATATTTTTTTTCATAATTCATTTGCAAAACACATAAATTTCCCACATATGTGTGTATAAAAAAATATATAATTTAGAATTTAATTTCAGTTTATAAGTTCTTTTATTTTATCAAACTAAATAAAGTCAACTTTTGTTTAACAGGTACTTGTTGATTAATTATCAAGGTTCTTAATAAATGAAAAATAAAATCGTTTTATATATCTGTCACTTCAGACCAAAGAAATTATTTAAAATTTCATTATATTTAACTGCTGTTAGATTTCAACTCAAGCAAAAGTTACTCATTTGTATTAACTTTAAATTATTAATTTATAATTTTAAAAGTCATTTTAAGAAATATTAAAATAAAATAACTCACTATATATAAATGAGACATGTTTATCTGTGGTTCCCTGCATGTATAGATAAACAGCAGCATAAGTACACCAATTTCTTCAAGCTTTTTTTGGTAAGCTTGGTTTTTGGTCCAGCAGAAAAATATAATTTCAGGATTGTCATCATCAGGTAAAAGTATATAATTCAGATGTGGTTGGCTTTCTCCCTTCTGTAGTCAGTTCCACTTATACTTGGATTTTGTAAGCTTCAGGTCAGCAAGCTGTTTCTCCAGAAGAATCTTGAGCCATATCCTCCATGTGAATTTAAACTCCATTATTGAACTGAATAGCAGATACTTCCTTACATTCTTACATCTTCATAGCAGTCCTCTATATATTCTAGTAGCCATATCTGCAGCTAGTTTTATTGTTGCCATTCTCTGCTACAGTTACCAACTCTTCACAAAATATTTTGGCTAATTTTATAGCTAGCTCTTCTGCTAACTGCTTCCCAACAATATTAAAGCCAAACTTTGCAGTTGACCTAGTTGGCCACTGCTTAAGATATTAAAACCAGACACTTCTGGTTAACTCTTACAAAACTGTCAGCACAAACTAAATGAATTTTTATCAGTCTTTTATAATCTTGCTTAGGTCAGGTGACAAAAACACAGTGGCTGTTTTCAATCTGTGTAGTCCATTTGAAAACAAGCTGGAAATCTCTATCAAAGTGTGATATTCATGTTTTTACTTTAATCTTTGGAATTTGACCGAAGATGTGATAATCCTTTAGAATTTTTCATCTACAAAGATTTTAACTACATAGTAGAAATGCAAAGAAGCATTAATTTAAAAAAAATATTTTATACAAGTTTTAATTAAAAGATTTTAAAAGTAAATTATGCTTGTTTTTTTTTAATTTCAAAATCAGAATTACAAATATTATTTATCACACCATTTTAAAAGTTTAATCCATAAGAGAATTTTACTTAAACCCAGAATTATTTAACCCTTTACTTATTATTATTTTATTTTAGGAAATATAGAAAAATATCTACAAGAATTTATGTCTGTGTTTATTTCTACTTTTCCTTTCAACTTTATATATATATTTATGCATACACACATTATATCCATGTGTGCTATGTAATCCAACTGGTTACAATATATATATATATATATATATATATATATATATATATATATATATATATATATAACATAGATGTTTTTATATATACTGTAAACATATATAAAGTAAGATTATAGTTTAAACAGTTTTTTTTAAATAATAATAATATAGTTATTAATAATAAATTGAGAGGACACATTTAAAAATATTTCATTGAATACATGTTTACCCATTCATTCATTGAAAAAATATGAATAAGGAAAAAATATACTATATCATATTTTTATTTTTAAAAAATGCACATTGAAATATCTATCTTTTCTCACAATTAAATACATTCTGGGTAATATTCTTTTTTAAAAAAAATAACTTTTGTAAAGCTTTTAGCATTATGTTTAGAAAACATTTTATTATGCAGAATAATGCACAGCAAATTTAAAAATAATAATAAAAGAAACATAGAGTGTATGTTTTTTCATTATAAACTGAAATTTTTTTTATTAAACAATATTGCTCTGAGACATAAAAATAACTGCTAGTATATTATTACAATTTGTTTATTTTTTTTACAAATGTAACTGTATACAGTAAACTCAGAGAGAAAAAATGGCTGCTTGTGTATCATAAACTATATTAAATTTATAACTTTTCATGGTTGTGCTTGTTTATTTACATTGGTGCTTGCTTGTTTACATTTTTTATTGGGTAGCATATAATTGAAACCATGTATAAGAACACGTATAGTTCATTGTAATTTGGTTTTTACTTTTTATTATTATTTTTTTTGTAAAAGAAAAGTTTTATCAAAAAAGATGAAAAAAAACTTGATGGCATTTGTATAAAAATTGATATTCATTGAAATGCTATGCAATATTTCTAAAGCTAGATAGTAACAAGAACATCGGATGCAAAATATATTTCAATGCGTATAAAATTAGAAAAATACAACACAAAAATGTGATAATGTTTTTAAATAGATACAAATTATAATAAGCAAAATATCTTGATTTAAAATTAAAATAAATAAATATTTTTTTGGATTGCAAAATAAACTAGTAACATAAAAATAACTTGGAAAAAAAATGAAGTAAACTGGATGATTGAAAAACTGCATCAAGTGTGTGAGAGAAGTTAATTTAACTTCTGGATGAAGAATGTTTGTGATAGGATTGAGCTAAACTGAAAGATGTACTAATATAAGTATAATTAACTATTGAATGTGTGTGTGTGTATATATATATAATTATTCAAATAATTAAAATAAATCATAATAATTTTAAAAAATATCCATCTAAAAAACTTCTTAAAATTATTTACATTCTAAATAGTATTGAAAATATATGTGATTAATTATTTAAAATAAAATATTAAAATAATCGAATGACTAGTTGTTTGGGATGTCATGGCAACAGCACTTGACCAAAGAATTAACAATTTGAACCATGATCCAGGAATTTTTAACTTTTAAATTACTGTCACTGTAAATATAGCACGTAAAAAGCAACAATAAATAAAGTTTAAAACAAAGTCCCTACAATAGAAAGCCAAACTCTGCTATAAATGTAATTTATAATTAATTTTAGTATCTCTAATTTTGTTTAAATATACACACACTTTTTATATACTGCATAAATTTATTAGCAATTTGAAACTTTAAAATACAATACAATGTAATTTTTTCTGTTTGAAAAAAGTTACAATTATTTTTTCAAATTTTGTTTAGATAATACAAGTTTTGAACAATAGATATTAGATTAATAAATATTTTGCATGCAGCAACTTTTAATGATAAAATATATTGATGAAACAGATTTTCATTAAAGTGATTTAAAACAAAAGTGTTCGATCTTATTTTGAGCTCTTTTAGCCAATTGATTTGCTTCTAGTTGCCCAAATTTGAAAACATGTTTGTATTGCATTGCAATTTTATAATAAAATTAAGCTTTTTCCCATGACATTGTTTGTGAGCAAAACAGAAAAATTAAGAGCAGCAGGATGTGTGGAAGCTATTGTACACTCAATGGGTATATGTGTATCTATCTATTTTGAACCTTGTGCTGAAAATAGATTTGGAGATAAAAACCTTACTATAATTCCCAATTTAATTATGCAAATGATAAAGTGGAAGGAACTGTTAACCTATCCAATTGTTCTCATGATCAAGCTGCGTTTGAGATTTATAGCAATTAAATTTGCATTTTTCTTTTTTCTGGTAAAAATTTTGCGAACCTTTTTTTTACAGCTTTAAAATTCATGTATATTTATTTTCTAATATTTTAGTTACAAAAAAAAATCAGAATGTGGCAGAAAAAAAATCAAATAATCAGTATTACATAGGAATTGAAACCATGGTTTGATGAGTAGACATTGTTTATTTAATGATCACAAACTTCTCCAAGTGTATTTCGCACAGAAATATTATGATCATTGAGAAAATATTACAATGGTCTAAAACTTGATTTTTGAAAAGTTTATGATTATATTTGTATCATAATTGTGTAATAATTATTAAAAATCAAAAATAAATATTACATATTTATTTTTTACCAAAATGTTTTATTTTTAAATATAAAAAAATATTTTCTTCTGAATATTGTTACTATAGAGATTATGGTTATGGGGAAACACAGCTTTTTAGAAATGAGATCCCTCAGCAGACTGTTATAATATTCAATGATATTGTAAGAATTACAAAAAAATTCTAAACTTTTAAAACATAAATTGATAGATTTAGTAGTTATTAAAAAAATTTTGTTCAGATTATTAAATCAAACATGAAACAAAGAAGACTTCATTTATTTTGCAAACTGAATCAATTTCACCTGAAATTTGATGATGTCTGTTTTAAAATTTATTTAATTTCTGAACAAAAATATCTATCATGAGATCAAATTTATTATATTCTGATAATATAATAATGGTTTAATATTAAAATGAATGTTGAAAACTTAAATCTAGTGAGAACAAAGAAATCTGTCAGAGTACAGTAGGGTTAAATATGTTCAGACTGTTACTATGGTTTTCAAATGTTATATGATCTTTTGAGCAATTGAATACTCAATATTTGATTATTTTTTGTATTTGAAAAGGAATTCAGTTTTTAAAACAGAATATATAAAAAAGTAGGTGTATCCCTTTAAAACTGAATACACAGTAATGACATAATTTTATAGGATAACAAAATTTCATTTAAAAATCATTTATTTTTAGCTAGAAATTAAAACAAGTATGAAGAATATCTAAATAGTTAGAAAATGTTATGAGTAATGCCTTATAGGGGACTATTTGAAAGACATTTGTTTTTGTGAGAAATTTAAAAACCATTTTTATTTGTTGGCCTTTTACATGATAATTTTTCAAAACCAATTGTAACTTGTCAATAGTTATCAAATTCTTTTCATAATTTAGTCTCTATTTTTTTTAAAGTGTTTTATTACACATCAAAGGTATTTAAGGGTTATACTTTTGACACTGAAGAGAGCTTTTTTAAAAAAAAATCCTTAATGAAAAATGTCACATAATACCAAATATATTTTACAGCTTTACAATCTGTAACTTTTTTGATTAATAAAGTCTCCAATATCAAAGTTAATAATTTTTAGAAAGTTTTTCCCTTTAAACTTTCTGAAAGTTTTATGCATATTAATAAATGGCCTCATTAAAATTAAAAATGGAACTCTAAAATTAATAAGAAAGAAACTAGTCTGGGGATATTGGCTGAGTAGGCACTAGATGGAGATTTTATGCACAAGCCTTTTGGCATCCATTGATTACTCTAGCTTGCTGTGAGTGTCAATATGTATGTTGAGTTTTGCCTGTTTTAAGCATAACTTATGTTAAGAGGAGTAACGATCAATTGCAAACTATCACAAAAGTAAAATATGTGTATAAAATGTATCAATTGTATAATTATGTATTTGGATATTGTAGTGATGATGATGACTGAAGGCCAATCGAAAATGTAAGATTAAAGTTTTGATATAAAAAATAGTATTGTTGAAGTGTTTAAGAAAGTTGTAAATGATATGATATGCAAAGATAATCAAGGGATATTACTTGCTTATAAACTCTTTGAGAGAGTCAATCCAATGAACCATACAAAAAATTTTAATCTTATATTAAATATTTTTTAATTTATTATACATTTTACGTTGTATTTAAAATCAAAACACACTAAGAAACAGAAAACTCATAAATTTATATTTAAAATCAAAATGATGTAATAACGTGAAATATTTAATTGTTATATTTTAAAGTAAAATGGAAACAAAATGAGAGGAGTATGAAAAATGCATCAAGCAGTTGTAACAAATTTCTTCATCTAAGTAAAATTCATTTTTGAAAAATTATCTATTACTTTATTATATGATGATATAAAAAATAATGAGATTCAGCTCATAAGGAAAGTAAAGAGTTAAAAAATTACTGAAAGGGAACTATTTTTAAAGATTATCTCAGAGGAATGATTCTCTCCTTCCTCTATCACTTCCCTTTAGCTGTATCTCTGAGAATTCTATTGCTTAGTTAACCCAACCTATCTTCAAACCAAAAACTAAATATGCATTAATTCAACATTAGAAAACCACATCAGATGCGAATGTCGTTGAAAATACTATTATTTTCTTTATAATAATATCTGTGCCTGTCTGGAGTTTTTAAATAACGGTCTTGAGTTTTGCAACTTTGTGTTAATTTCGGGATAATTGCAATTAATTTTAATTCTGTATTTTAAATTAGACATAGCTTATAATATCTCTTAATTGTGTAACAACTGCCATGGCTTACGTTTAAATCAGAGATAATTTTGATGTCGAATTTAGGACATCTAATAATTAATCTTTGGATTAAGACTTGTAAAAACATTTCTTACTGGGAATGTTTTTATTTTCTATACAGGATAAAATCTAATAGCAAAAAATATATTTAAGAAAATGATAAACAACGAATTATATTATATGCAAACTCACGAAACACATTTCTAATAAAAGTTTGAAAAAATATAGCAAACTATCATTTTTACAAATTGTTGCTATTAAAAATATAATTCATTATTCACAAATAAGCAATACATGTTATGTAGTATTTTTACTATATAATTGTTCTTTATTATTACAGGAAATTTAGTATTTGTATTAACCGACAATGATATCTATGAAAATATCACCCAGCCTTGTTTGAATCAAATTTATTAATACAATGATGTCCAATGACCATTAGTTTGTATTGAAATTAGTAAATATTTTTAATTATTTTTCTAATAATTCAGCAACATCATTTATGTCTTTAAGCTTGCTAGAAGAATAGACGTCTCTATTAGACTAGCACTATATATTGTATTTGTATGTTTGAACAGTCAATGGTAATCAATAGATGGCTCTGAAGTAGCAAACAGAGAAGCCTGAGTTTGTCATTTTTTGTAAATATTAAAAGTAAATTAAAATACTTCATTTTATAATTATAAATGCAACTTCAAAATTGAAATACTAAAATATATTAGATTGAAGAAATGGCAAGCTATGCTGAACTATCACCTACAATGATGTAGAATTATTATTTAGTCATAATGCATTCTTGGCTATTGATCCATATCTGCTTTATAGTAGAAAATTTAACATAAAGAGATAATTTGGATAGTATCTATTTTTATTATTAGTCACAGTGTACTTTGTAATTTTAAAATAATTTTACAACTTGAATTTACAATATCACTTAAAAAACATAAGAAAAAAGTTATAGTTCTCTTTATGGAAGATGGCCAAAAAGAAGTTATAATTAAAAACAGCTCCTATTATTTTTCTAAATACAGTCATTTCTATAATAAGTCTATTAAATTAAATTTAAAGAGACCTGCATAGAATAGAAATTAATATTTGTAGTCATCTGCAATTTTTGTAAATGAGTCTGGCCATTAATCTCCAAAAACGAAAAGATAGAAAGATGATGTAATAATAATAATAATAATAATAATAATAATAATAATAATAATAATAATAATAATAATAATAATAATGATGATGATGATGATGATGATGATAAAAGTAAGTAGTAGTAGTAGTATTTTAGCAGCAAAGATCCATTTGTTCACAGCCAAATCAGCATGATCTAGTTTTTCATGCTCCAAAGGCATTCAAAGTTTAAACCTGGCAAGGTAAAAACTTTATCCTCATATACTTTTTTCAATTTCCAGTGAGTTGATAATTGTTTAATACTTTTGTGTTGCATTTTTCATTCAAAAATTCAATTAAAATCAAGTTACCAATGATAATTTTGGAAAGTAATATGGCTACACAGTAATGACATGACCAGATGCTTACTGCCAACATTACCAGCACATAGTTTCAAAATCCAAAGATCAATTAAACATAAGCCAATTTTTAATTTTATTATTGCAGAGTCCGATTTTTGTTTGAAAAAAAAAAAAAATTCTGTTACAAATTTCCCTGCAAGCAATTCACTTACTAAATAAACAAGTTAACTAGAAGTTTTTTTTTTCATGCTTAAAAAGAATTCAAAATCTTAGTCTAAACGCAAGATAATAATATACCTTTAATCAGTTGATTATTTACTTCCAACTTTGGGTTATATTTTTTATTCAAACTTCCAACTGAAATCAAGTTACCTAATGATAATTTTAAAAAAAAAGCCATTGCAAGTGCATGACCAGTGTTTGCCCTCAATAGTACTAGCATAGAGTTTAAAAATCCAAAGGTCAGTCAGGCATACGCTTATTTTTAATGTTATTGTAAATAAGTCAATTTCAAGTTCGCAGCAATTAATTCATTTATTCACAACTAAGTTAACAAGCTCTGATTCTTTATGCTTATAAAGTAGTCAAAACCTTAGGCTAGCAAAAAAAACATTAATACTTTTTCCAATCAGTTGATAACTGATTTCCAATTTAGTGTTAAATTTTTCATTCAAATCTTCAACTATCATCAAGTTACTAGATAATTTCAAAAAACATAAGTCACTTCTAATAGCAATGCTGAACCTAACTACCTACCTAGATTTTGTCTGGACACTAACCATGAATCTCACATTTAAATATTATGAAAAGCCTCAATTGGCCATCACCTTTAACACAGCCAGACCCAGAGTCTGACCAACTGACCGCAAACTCCAACTCAATAATTGCAATCAGTTTTCGAATATAGCTGTACCACCAACCCCCTCTGGATATCAGAACACTCTACACACAGATATTATTCTTAAGCTTCATCAAAAGCCTTACTCAGCTCCCACTTCTAGGACACTGTGAGACCCAAAATCTGACCACCTTACCATAAAGTCCAACTTAACAATTGCAACTAATTCTAACATAGCTGTACCACCACCCCTTTGCAATTCTCATCTATTAAAATGCACCAGAAAATAGGCATGGCAATAGCAATAGACCTCCCACCCACACCAACACCTCCCCAACCAAGAGAAAGTCTGGTCACCCAAAGAAGATACTGTAAAAAGTAAAAATACTGACATTGATATCACATAAGGCCAAACTTCACAGATAATTGCCACACTACCATGTAAATTTCTAGAACTCACCTATGTTACCAAGGCAATTAAACCCCATATATACCTAAACCTGAAATGCATCTGTAGATACAGCGGTCCAGACTATGTAAAATTTATGTAATCTTGTGTAAACCAATAAAACAACTTTTACATATGTAAAACTACAACTATAGATTATCCATGTAACCACAGCAATATAAGCTATGTAAACTAATCCACAGCATAAATAAAATAATCAACTTTTACATACATAAACCTATATCTATGGATTGTCTATGAAACCACAGCAATCCAAGCAAGGTAAAACCCTTGTAATTAATCCACAGCATGAAAAGTTTTTTGTAATCTCATGTAAATCAATAAATCAACTTTTATATATCTAAACCTATATCTATAGGTTCCCTGTGTAACCATAGCAATCCAACCTATGTAACTAATCCACAGCATATAAAAATTTCTGTAATCCTGTATAAAACAATTAATCAACTTTTATATATGTAAACCTACAACTACACATTGCCCATGTAAACACAGCAATCAAAGCTATGTAAACTCATGTAACCCTTTAAGACTAATAAAGTCTATCATTGAAACAACAACAACAACAACAACAATAATAATAATAATAATAATAATAATAATAATAATAACAATAATAATAATAATAACAATAATAATAATAATAATAATAATAATAATAATAATAATAATAATAATAATAATAATAATAATAATAATAATAATAACAATAATAATAACAACAACAACAACAACAACATCAACAATAATAATACAACATATAAGGCTTTAATGCATCTTGAGTGCTTAATTTTACCATGAGAGAGACCTCTATAAATCTTAACACAAGGTTATGACTTTATAAAGATAAGACCTGGTATTTTATTCTCCAATGCTGCACTATAATATTAGTATTAAATTAAAAAACTCTGCTATCTCATATCATCTAGCCTCTATTGTTACATTGGATATGGATATGACACATAAGACTATGATTCAAACAAGCAAAACAATAAGATTACTTTTGCCTAGCTATATTCTGAAATATATATAGCTTTATTCAAATTATAAACTATAAATTAGATCCTTACAAGCCTGGTTAGGAATCATAAATATTGTCCCATATACAATAGATCATATTATACACAATAAACCTCCACCTTCAAGATTACTTGGCTTGACTGATGACCTCCATAAGTGAATTATTAATATGAACAATTCTGAAGTTGAACAGCACTATCTGAAAGGACTGAGAGAAGCATAAAGGGCTACATGTGTCAAACTGAAAGAATATTTATCAATTAAAAAAACTAAACTATACCTTGGAAAGTCACTTACATGGGCAAGAAATTATATATAGTGGGAATTAGGCCAATCACCAGTAGTAAGAGTGCCCATGGCAATAAAAATTAACAGAATAGTAGTGTCAGGAAATAATATGTTAGTTCTGTTGTATGAATGCATTAAAAATAAGTTCCAAAGTTGTAGCCAGTTCAATCCTGAGGTACATTACAATTCCTTGGAGAACCAGAAATAGAATTCAAAACAAATGAAGTCATTCAAAAACTAGCTATAACTTCAGACTCAAAACTCCCTGAAATTCATGGAATTTCTAAGTTTGTATTAAACCACCTAAGTCAGCACTCAGCACACTGCAAAATACTTATCTAGTCTTGCAAACTATTTACCTAAAAGTGTGTATCAGATAAATGATCTATATCCCATATCATTGGTACCTTTTATTAAAAAACAGGAAGCAGTACATGAATTAGAAAATCTGCTTTCTATATCCATGAGTCCTTTTGTAATAAAATTTTTAGAAGCAATACTAAAAAATAAATTAGAGCCATATCTCCTACACAAATTAGAAAAAGCTGAATTTTCAAAAAAAAGAGGGTCTTCTACAGGACAAGCAGCCATTTTGTTCAAGACTGCCATAGATTCTGTAAGGAGTAATAAGAAATGTAGTCATCTGGTGGTTCGAGTGAATATTAAGTCTGCTTTTGATATGGTACCAGTTGACTTGCTAATTGAGTATAAATCTAGCATAAAATATTAAGATTTTACAGATATTACATTTGGAAATTCAATCACAGTAGTAAATAATTACAAAATAACATATGGTATAAACAAACAAAAAATAAAATAAAACTAATGCTTAGCATAATATAACCAATGCCATAAATGTTTGTTTTTAAATCAAATAACTAGTGTTCATTAAATTCACAGAACAATCTCTTATAAACATATTAAATAATTTAGACCATTATAACTAAATTGCTTCCTATTGGATGTTTTAAGAAAATTAGGTAAAGCTAGCTGATATTTAGTAGATAAATGAGTATTTACTAAAAACACTAATAAAATACAAAAAAAAGTATAAATATAACATAAAAGATTAAAATTATATAGATATTACATTTGGCAATTCAATCACAGCAGTAAATAATTACAACATAACATGCAGTATAAACAAAAATAAAATAAAATAAACAAACAAAATAAAACTAATTTTAGCATAATATAACCAGTGCCATAAATGCTTTTTAAAAATCAAATAACTAGTGTTCATTAAATTGACAGAACAATCTTTTATAAACATATTAAATAATTTAGGACCATTATAACTAAATTGCTTCCTACTAGATGTTTTAAGAAAATTAGGTAAAAAGCTGATATTTAGTAGATAAACGAGTATTTACAACAGACGATTTAGTATCCAAATGAAGTTTCCTATAATAAATATCAAGAATCACTCTATATTTATACAAATGGAAAACATCTAGTATATTAAAAGTGGCATAAATATCTTTAACAGATGTTGTATGTGATCTACCAAAAATGATATGCATTGTATAATTCTGTAAAACAGACAAAGTAGTCATTGCAAAAGTAGAACAGTTCCCCCAAACTGATATTTTATAACATAATAAGCTTTGATAAGAAAAAATATATAAAGTAATCAAAGCTGACCGAGGAAAAAATTTAGATAAGTAGAAAAACATATAATTTAATTTACATAAATGAGAACAAAGAAAGTCAATATGGTTTGACCAAGATAGTCTGGAGTCAATAAAAACACTTAGATAGCAAATATTATCAACAAATGAAATGTTAGCGCAAGTACAAGTGCTATTACAATGTCAAAAATACTTATTACAAATAGTAATGTTAAGTGAATGAATATTTGGCTTATAAGAAAAATTAATAGCTTTTGTTCTACTCAGATTAATTGATAAATTATTAAATGCTAAACATTTACTAATTAGAACTAAATCATCATTAATTATTTTTTCAACAAAATTATATGAAACTGCAGCATAAGATAAAGCAATATCATCTGCAAAACCGTAAATCTTAGATTCTAAAGATAAAGAAAATATTTTTTTCCTTATTTAATAATAATAATAATAATAATAATAATAATAATAATAATAATAGTAATAATAATAATAATAATAGTAATAATAATAATAATAATAATAATAATAATAATAATAATAATAATAATAATAATAATAATAATAATGAGCTTTGCAATGATTAAATAAACTGATGGGGATGACATAAATATAACCAGATATATGATGGACGATTATTTTGGTAATTTGATATTTTGTGATGCTAGCTTTTAATGTGTTCTGTGACAAATTTTTCTTTCTGAAAAATTTCAAAATTTTGTCTACTTGTATCTCATTACTACATTTTATTTTCCGTTTCCTCTTTCCCATGAAAATCATATTCAAATTTGAAATAAATAAAGTATTTTATTGTTCATTTGTTTTACATGAGCAAATGAAGTTGTGTACCTATAATAATTGTGGAGTATATAGCATCACATCCAACAAGCATAAGAGGATATTGATTGCTCTAATGATTTTAACATATTTGTTTTAAATTTTAATGAGTAAACTTAATCTGTTATTTTTATATTACAAAAGACCAAGTTTCATGTCCATATAATATATTGGGTAAAATGACTTGATATCCAATGAATTTGTTGTAGTAATTATAACTCTGAAATAAACTAGCTGTCACTTAATTTGTTAATAACAGTAACACATTGGAATCTACATTTAACCCAATATTCAAGCCACATTTTTATTTTAAAAATTGTCAGGATTTTAAATTCAATCAGATTATCAAGATGATGACCAAACAAGTTAAGGTTTTTAAAGATTTTTCATTTATTCCTGGATAATAAAGATTTAAGTTAGGAAATTAATATTTTATATGTTGCTTTCAAAACATGAAATAAATTCTGAAGATCTTCTTTTGAATTGGAAAAAATAACATAGTCATCCACATATTTTTGGTCTAAAAATCAGACAGAGGAAGTTTAAGTTTTTGCTTTTAAGATATTTAAATTAAAAATTTCTCTTTCAAATCAGTATAGTATTCTGTTGCCTATTTCTTCAAGTTGTGTAAAAACAGTTCCAATCATCATTGTTATACAAATGAAAATAAAGTTAGAGCTAGTAAATATTATTTTACTGCCCTACATTTTTTTACTTTTTGTAATAACATTTTCTTTCATTTCATTATATAGAAGATGTGTGATATGAATAAACTTTGGTGGACATTTGGACCTATTTGATTAATAGAATCAATAAACTAAATAATAAAAGCAATAGATAAATTACTTCATTCTTCTTTAGACACTTTATTAACTTGTCTGACACAAAAAGATATGGTTATAATCCTATATATGAGGTGTCAGAGTGACTTGAGGTCAGCATGGGCATGGCAATAAAATTGGCATCAGCATGGGATTGGGCTTTTCATAATCAGATTTTCACTGGTATGAATGGCTGAAGAGTTGGAGGTTGGAGTAAATTAAAGTCTATCCATTAAAGTATGAAGATTTGCTATCTTAATATAAACTGAGCACTGATTATATATATGTGTGAGAGATGATAATCTGGACCAACTTATAAGTGCTGGTTCACCACGAAATACATATATTGGTGATTATTTATCTTTTCTACATGTGTACGGTAATGTGTATCAATGCTATGTGATAGTTTGGATAGTAGATGGGTGCTTGAAAGTAGGAGTTCAAATACCCTCTATTTATATCCAAATCTAAATGAATAAATAGGGAAAGAAATGTACAATTGAAAGTTATTACCTCATTACTTGCATCATTATTCAAAAGATGGTCAAAATAATATTTCAATCATTTCATATTAATGCATTTATTAAAAATTATATTATCATATTTATTAAAAATTATATTATCATTAGAAGGTACATATATATATATATATATGTATGTTAAAGTACAATACCCATTATAAAAATATTATATATAAAACATAAATAATTAATAGTAAATGCAATATTATAGTTTTAATTCTTTTGAAGCATTTTCGATTACATAATAATCCTTGTCAGCTTTAACTGAATTTCAATTTTTTTTAAAACTTAATGTTAGATAAATTTCCATAAACAGTATATAGTCCTATTTGCAACTTGCCTATTAATAACATCATCCTTATATTTATCAATCAAAATTGCCTCTTTAATTTTCATCTTTTTATGATTCCTTTCTTCCATTAATATTTTTATTTCATTACTATTAAATATAAACCTATAATTACAAGTTTTTTCATGGTTAAAGAATACTGAAGCCATATTAAATTGACTATTTACATTATTTTTAATTCAATTATATAATAATTGATGCTCCTTCAATCTTTTTTCCACAGAACATCTTGATTCACAGATATATAAGTTTTTACATCCACATGAAATCTGATAAATTTTATTACTTCTTTGCAATTTAGGAATTATACTCTTAGAATTATTAATCAATCGATTAACATTTGGAGGAACACAAAATGAAATATTATACTTTTTTTTAAATACATTCTTAATTAATTTAGATTGCATGTTATTTATATATGGCATAGATATCAATTTTTTATTATCTAAGGTAACATTTCAAATCCTCTTCTTATTATGAAATGAATTTTTGTACGCAAGATTTGGTTTTTATCAGGTTATGACAGAAACCAAATGTTGCATACAGTAAATTCATTTAATAATAAGAAAAGGGTTTGCAATGTTACCTTAGATAATAAAAAATGTATATCTATGCCATTTATAAATAACATGTAAGAATGTATTTAAAGAAAAGTATAATATTTCATTTTGTGTTCCTCTGAATATTAATTGATTGATTAATAATTCTAAGAGTATAATTCCTAAATTGCAAAGAAGTAATATAATTTACATATTTCATGTGGATGTCAAAATTTATATATCGGTGAATCGAGATGTTCTGTGGAAAAAAGATTGAAGGAGCACCAATTATTATATAATCGAATTAAAAATAATGTAAATAATCAATTTAATACAGCTTCGGTATTCTTTAACCATGGAAAAACTTGTAATTATAGGTTTACATTTAATAGTAATGAAATAAAAATATTAATGGAAGAAAGGAATCATAAAAAGAGGAAAATTAAAGACACAATTTTGATTGATAAATATAAGGATGATGTTATTAATAGGCAAGTTGCAGATACGACCATGCACAGCTTATGGAAATTTACATAACAATAAGATTAAAAAAAATTGAAATTCAGTTAAAGCTGACAAGGATTACTATGTAATCGCAAGTGCTTTGAAAGAATTTAAACTATAATACACCTGGCTCTTGTTTTATGTGATAGATAGGTTCCTCAGAAAACACATGCAAACAAAATCATGCAAAAATAGACATAACTTACATTGAAAAAGGGGGGGATGTGGTCTGTGATTTTTCAAAATTCATGTAAAAGCAAAGCACCAACGTAAAATTACTTTAAAATTCACGCAAAAAAAAATAAGGAAATAAAATATGACTAATAAAAAATTTCAAATTTGAAAAAAATTGATACAAGACAAACTTTTTTTAATTATAATATTTACTTTTATTCAAAATAATATATTTTTATGCATAATTTATAAACATGTTCGTTTGCAAACAACTAGCACCAACTTCACACTCATGTTGTAACAGTGGTTTTCTGGTGACAACGTAATTAGTAATTAATCTTTGAGATAATGATTTTATTAATTGTTTATGAAACTAACAACTAAAAATTAAATTCTTATTTTTGTCCTTAATTTTCAATTCGGTTTAAAAATCAAATTTCACATTAATTTCAAGTAGCAGTAAGTAATTTTTAAATTATTAATTACAATTAAAAATCAGATTTTAATTTTTAATTGTCAAATTTAATTATGCCCACTGCTATTACTGACCTTTTAAAAATAAACTTGTGGACACTAAATGATTAATAATTGATTACATTCTTTTATAAAAAGCAAAAACAGAATGTGATTTAAAATGCAAAATTAACATGTACAATGTTTGAACAAATTTACATTATAATCTTGTAAAATTTAATGTGTGTATACATAAAATGTAGAAATTATGATTTTAATTTCATTATTGCATAAAATCTTACTACTATAAAGTACCGAAAATATTGAAATTACTAAGATAAAAGTCGAATTCCAATAATGTGCTATTACTTTCAATATAACGTAAGTGCGCAAAATTTATTATCTAAAGTAATGGCGCATTATTGGAGTTCATACACCTGGGTCTCTTTTTACGCAGACTTATTTAACACACTTCCAGTGAAACACGAATCGCATAACTTCAAAATCATGTTAAATAAGTCCGCATAAAAAGAGACCCAGGTGTATTGCATTTACCATTAATTATTTATGTTATATATATATGTTACTTTCAAGGTGTGAAAAAAGCTCAAAGTGACTATGATTAGCAATTGAACTTGAACATTTTACTATCTTTTAAGCATAAAATTGATTGATACATATAAATATATAGATAAATAGATAGATGGATATATATAGGTAGGTAGATAGATAAATGGATGGGTAAGTGGTTGGATGGATAGATAGATAGATAGATAGATAGATAGATAGATAGATAGATAGATAGATAGATAGATAGATAGATAGATAGATAGATAGATAGATAGATAGATAGATAGATAGATAGATAGATAGGAAAGGGAAATAGGTAGGTAAATAGCTGGATGGATGGGTGCATGGATGGATGGATAGATTGATAGATAGGGAGGGGAAGTAGGTAGATAGATAGGTAAATAGATAGGTAGATTTGTCTAAACATAAAATTTTTATTTAGCTTAAACTTTTTTTTAAATTTACTTCCAAGAACATATTATAGTAAGGATTGTATTACCTCATGTAACATTTCAATAATTTTAAAAGTAGATCAAAATTTAAATTATCTAAATAATGATTTAGTTTTCTATATAATCCATGACTGGCCAATATATATTTTATGTAATATTATGTTATATTGTATAACACTACAATATTATCATTACCAAAAATAATTATTGTTTAATATACTGTTTAATGCAATGTGTGATTGGTGGATCAAGATAAGAAAATGGGTTTAAAGTTTTATACTTCAAAGGAATAAGATGATTTGATCATTATACATATATAATTTACAGTGCTAATATTTAGATGTAATGTTTTTGAGATTTACTCATTGCAACTGTTTATTTTAAATATAATTGAATAGCCCTCTAACTTCAGTAAATGACAATCCAATTAAAGTTAAAATGATACCACTTTAACTTTGTTCTCCTTCATATATCAGGAGGATTGTCTTCAATGTTTTTACTATAAAGCATGACTTTATTTGATCAATAAAAAATTTATTGTTAAATGTTTTTACAAAGTTAAAATATTATTTTATTTTTAAATGCATTGTGATTTGCTGCAACTGGAAGGCTATTCAATTATATTTAAAATAAACAATTACAATGAGTTAATCTCAAATACATTATTATATATATATATATTTATGGTATATGATGTAAATAAAGTCTTTTTTGGTTAAATCATATATTATTTTAATTAAATTTCTTATGATGAATGATATTTCATCAAACCTTCATCAGGAATTTAAACAAAATAATATATGGTTCAATCCAAAAAAGATTATATATATATGATAACAGATGGCATTCTACCAAAAACACCGTCAAGCATAGTTTTCTGTTTACATAAACATCAGAGCGAGTATTCACTATCTCTAACTTTAATTCCACTTTCAGATCATGATGTCTTTCACTGACGATAGCAAATAGCTTGAAATCATGATCTGAAAGTGGAATTAAAGTTAGAGATAGTTAATACTCGCTCTCACTGACGATAGCAAATAGCTTGAAATCATGATCTGAAAGTGGAATTAAAGTTAGAGATAGTGAATACTCGCTCTGATGTTTATGTAAACAGAAAACTACACTTGACGGGGTTTTTGGTAGAACGCCATCTATTATCATAAATACAAGCGTTAGCAAGTTTTTTAACTTGTGTTTTTTTTGTTTTTCATATATATATATATAAGACATATTTTGTGAATTCATTCATGTAACATTTTAGTTAAATAGTCCAACATTTTAACATCTAATTAGAATCTTACATGGATGATGTCTCTTATATGTGTAACCCATGAAAACATTCATATAAATATATAAATATGTAATCGTAAATCTTTGTTGAACACTCTTTTCAAACTTTCAATACCAATATTATTAATTAGTGGTAATACTGAATCAAACAATGTTAAAATAATTTGTGACAAAGCTTAAAATTTAAATAAACATTAGTTTATCTAAACAATAATTTAATTTCTAAACTATTCATGAGTCACCATTATATATTTTTATAATATTGTGCTATAATGTATAGAATGACAAATTTATTAACAATAATTAATTGTTATTTAGTGCACTATTTAATGCAATATAGATTAGTAGACTCCAGAACTAAAAGATTCTAGGTCGATATCCATATCAGAGAATGAAAACTAAAATTTTTAAATTTTATTATCCAAATATAACTTTGATTTCAATCTGTAACTCTGAAGTTCAAATATCATATGACATCCCAAGCAAATGATCATAATTTACTTTCAGAGAATGCTTGATTTATTTTCTAAATTAAAATATATATATATGATATTTTACTGATGGCTTGAAAATGTTAAGATTACTAATGTGAAGTCAGTGAGCTATCTCTTTTGAATTTGCTTTAAAATGTTAAGATTATGAATGTGAAATCAGTGAGCTATCTCTTTTGATTTTTTGCACCGCATAGGTGACTTCTATTTAGAAATAACTATCTATATCAGTTTTTGTTTTAATTAAACAATAGTGAATGATCAAATGAATTAGCTACGGGTCAATTTTTTAAACAGTCCGAACTTATTTGGAAATCTTTTAACTTTCTGAACTTGAATATCAGGTGGGATGGGAAAAATAATAAGCACATTGACCATGACAGTATGATTTATATATATGTCTGTATGTAAATAATGCATATATGCTTTTTTCTATAAATTTCAGCTATATGATATTTTGATCTTAAAATCAAACAAGTTGTTATGATTGCTTTTGTATTAATAAAGCTATAATTATAAAGACTTCATATTTCTCTTAATTAAGTTAAATATTTACATTAATTATCACTTAAAATGCGTTACAAATTGATTTAGTTGCTTCACGAGAGTAATGATTTGAAAATAAATTATCAAATAAATATTTTAATAAAGTAAATTTTATTTATTCTTAAGGCATAATGAGGAATTTATTTTTTATATAGCACTATGTTTTTTAATTCGTAATAATCATTAGGGATCACTCACTCACTACACACGCACTATAAACTAATAAATACTTTTCTTTCCAAACACAAAATAAATTATTTTACAAAGATAGAAAGAATCCAGTCTACCTTTTTAACCAAAACGTATATGTATAGGTAAGAGATAGAATGGATTCGTCCCCTCTTTTCAAAAGACTTTAGCTTGTGTTTGGAAGGAGAGTATTCCTCAAAAGTGTTTATTAGTTTACAGCGCATGTGTAGTGGATGATCCCTAATGATTAAGGCATAATTAAAATTATTAGCTAAAATAGTTGATAGCTTGTATAATAGTGTCAAGATAAATAGTTTTATAAATGTTCATGCGAAAATAAAACTTTTAAGTCCTCTGTTAAATATATACGCATATGCAAACACATACATAAATATGAAAAAATATAAATGTTTAGAAACCAAGCAGAGAATGACTAAGGTATATAAAAATTGTTTGAATATTAAATGTTGTAACATTAAATATTAAAGAATTTATGAGAGTAGTAATTAGTATAGTCGTCTGTTATGTTTAAACTTTGAACTTAAATTCCAGAGGAAAAAGTTTTTAAAAGAGCTTACCATAATTCTAGATAATCAAGCTATAGTCAATCTAACTAGTCATCCAATATTGTTTGGTAAAAGGGTAGTAATTTATTTTTAACTTCTGAAGAGTTCTGCTCCTAAAAGTGAATAATGAGTTGTGAATAAATTAAAAAAACACATTGAGAATATGATACAGTTTTCATTTCTATTGCTAAGAGAAATTTTTTACACTTAATATGAAGAACATGGTTTATTCTCTTCTAAATAAAGTAGTCACTTTGTAAATTATTGTAAGTTTAAAAATTTAGTTTTTAATTCTTTTTAACTTTTCTAAATGGATTATATATTTCTAAAAAGATAAACTATTTCTAATGCATGTTATATTTATATAAAAATTAAAATAAATAAAATAGCCTTTAATAACTTTTTAATTGTTTCATTTGGAACAACTCTCTTTCTCACACACACACACATTATATATATATATATTATTTTCATTTTAAATTAAAAACAACTTTTATTATTCTCAATAATAAACTTTATGTGGTGATTAATGGATTAATGAATTCTGTCCCCAATATTAATTGTAACTAATTTTATATATCATTTTTGGTAGTAACTATTTGATATTTCTACAACAAAATATATCAGAAAGCATGGCAAATTTTTACAATTTATTTACAAATAAACAACAGGAAGCTCTTCCATGATCATTAGAGAGATTTCAGCTAATTGACTCATTACATTTTGATATGAATTCAAGACAAACTGGCTTTCAGATAATGTGCAATCTTTGCTTTTTAAAGTTTGATCTCAATAAATAAACCTTTTTTTTGTCAGTCAAAAAAAAATATTGAGCCCTTTAAAATTATTGTAAATAAATAATGATATAATTTCAAATATGAGTTTGAGAGGTCAAATTAATTAATTTTTGCATTTATTTCCTAATTTATGTAACAGCAATATTAATTTCTTTGGCATTTTGGATAGTGGATGTACAATAAACGGTTTTTTTGATTCTGACTCTTTAATATAGAAATGAAAAGACTTTTTTTTTTTTTTTGACTTATTATTATCATTATTGCTTTTTTTAAACAGTTTTATTTTATTTTCACTTATTAACCATTTAGGGTAAATTTTTAGCTTCCAAGGTTGTGAAAATTTAACTAAAACTGATAATAAACGAAAAATAAAATTAGTTAAAAATACAAAAAAACAAGTGTTAATAATAATATATTAAAATTGGTTTGCAAAGAAATAGTGAATACATTGAACTTTGTATTACGATAATTTCACTAATAGGCAATAATTCTTTTCTTTAGAATATTTTGAGTAAGTTGTGTTTGAATATCTTCTATATTTAAAAATTTACCAAGTTTTCTCCAGCTGTGATTAAGATTTTTTTTATCCATGAGCAGTTACCCTTCATTCTCCTGTAGAATAATATATTGTAAACTTGAGTAATCAATGAATACCTGACGGTATAATGCTCTAAAATTCACATACTAAAGACTAAACAATTACTGTTTTGTTTTGTTTTTATTAGCGACTAGTAGTATTCAGAACTGTTATTTATGCATGTGTACATCTAGCAAACACTTTTACACTATTTAAACTAATAAATTGAAATGTAAAAAAATCTAAACGTTCAAATTCTGGCTAATTCACCTGTGTAGCTATTTTGATTTTAAACTAGGACAGTTTTACTTTTGCAGTAGATTGACCTAGAGTAAGATGAAGACAAGTAACTATTCATATGGATAAACATATGACTGGTCGTGTAATGTTGATGGCATTAATTTTGTTATCCTAAATTATTTTGATGGATTTAATCATAATTTCAAGTTTTTTCATTACAGAATAGGATTTTTATAATAATTCTGCCAATAATAAAATGAATGAGTATTATTGACATTATTAGATTGCACTTCAAAGTTAATAAACTATAAACTCTTCACCCTATGCTCATGATTGATAGTAATAATGACTGACATTTATTAATAATTTTACTCAAAAGAATTATTACACTTCTGACTTACAATAAGATTTACACACGACCCACTACTCTCAGTGCCATCACATATTTCTGGCCCACCTAATCACACACATGTTGAAAAGATAAAAAATCACTAATATATATATATATTTCATGCTAAACCAGCAATCATCAGTTGGTCTAGATTACTATCCCCACACACATATATAATCAGTGCTCAGCTTTATATTAAGATAGCCAATCTTCATACTTTAATGGACAGGTTTCAAACTATTCTAACTCACAACTCTTCAGCCTTCCATTTCATTGAAAATTTGATGGTGGAACATTCAAAGCCCTTGTTAGTGCCAAGATTGTCATCCTACCCATGTTGACATATTAATCATTCTGACCCCTCATGTACAGGAGAATAATCCATTTATACATACATATGCGAGGGATGGGCAGACCTTTTATACCCTATTTATATAAATTAATACATTGTACAGGCTTAAACCTGTATTTATATATGTGATATATGCGAGATTCGAACTCAGACATTCACATGACCCACTACTCTCAGTGCCATCTCATATTGCTGGCCCACCTGATTACACACATGTTGAAAAGATAAAAAATCACTAATATATGTATTTCATGCTAAACCAGCAATCATCAGTTGGTCTAGATTACTATCCCCATATATATATAATCAGTGCTCAGCTTTATATTAAGATAGTCAATCTTCATGATTTAATGGACAGGTTTCAAACTATTCCAACTCACAACTCCTCAGCCTTCCATTTCATTGAAAATCTGATGGTGGAATGTTCAAAGCTCTTGTTAGTGCCAAGGTTGTCATCCTACCCATGTTGACATATTAGTCATTCTGACCCTTCATATACAGGAGAATAATCCATTTATATGTACATTTGCTATGTCAACATGAGTAGGATGACAACCTTGGCACTAATAAAGGCTTTGAATGTTCCACCATCAGATTTTCAATGAAATGGGAGGCTGAAGAGTTGTGAGTTGGAATAGTTTGAAACCCGTCCATTAAAGTATGAAGATTAGCTATCTTAATATAAAGCTGAGCACTGATTATATATATATATGTGAGGATAGTAATATAGACCAACTGATGATTCCTGGTTTAGCATGAAATATAATATATTGGTGATTATTTATCTTTTCAACATGTGTGTGATCAGTTGGGCCAGAAATATGAGATGGCACTGAGAGTAGTGGGTCGTGTGAAAGTCTGAGTTCGAATCCCGCATATATTACATATATAAATGCAAGTTTAAGCCTGTACAATGTATTAATAAGATTTACATTAAATCTGTATCTTGACAATGTAAAGATTTCATATTCAATGCAACAAGTTTGTTATAAATAAAGACAAATTAATGTGAATGTAAACAAAATTTTATTTATAAACTTGTTATTGTTTAATAAATTTATGTTTACCATTAAAGAGAATTAAAGTTAAAAGTATTTAATACTTGACTGGTTTTACAAGTTAGGTTGTAATTATTTACTGTATTTAAAAAACTATCAATTTTTAAAATTTTCAAAATGAATATTAGTCCCTAGTGCTTAAAATAGCTTGGGAATAGCAAAATTAAAAAATATATAGAAAGATTGATAATCTAATTCAATTATAGTTATATTTAAATTATTTTAAGTAAATTAATATTTTTTTCCCGACTTGTAGATCATTTATTAATTGAATTAAATATAAATTATTTTGAATAGAATACTTAACACACATTTTATATTTTTTAATAGTTTAGTTTAGCATTTGTATTTCTATATATCAGAATATTTAAATTATTCATCCATTGCATTTCATTCATCCATTCATTTATTTAGCCATCTAGCTACTTACCATCTAGTTCTTGTATCAATTCAGCAATTATTTAATTCATTTATGTAATATTAATATTACAATTTAACTATTTATCAATCCATTCATATATGCATCCAATCATACAACAATTTGTTTCACTTCTTTGTCTATCAAACTTTATCCATCTACATTTATCCATCTATCTATCTCTTCATTGATTTATATGTTATCCATTTTTTTATTTTTCATCCAACTTTCTATATATTGATTTATTTATTTACCCATCTATCTATTAATTAATTCAAATATTATCTTAAATATTCATTCATTACTCTATGCATCTATTCAATTTTTTATCTATATAGTCAACCATCCATTATCCATTAATTTTTTATACTTCCTTTTACTTATTCATTTATTTTTATATTTTACTTTGCCTATATTTTTATCAATTATTTTTATTTATTTATTCAACATATTTATATATGTTATAATTTACACAGCTGTCACTTGAGATAGAATAAATCTAGAAGGTTTACATCATCCTATGGACCACCTACAAGTGCATTGCAATGAAATATAGTTTTAATAATTAATTTTCAATTTTATACCATATTTTACATTTATTTTATTATGTTAAAGTTGTTCACCAGTGTATAAAAGCTTCAGATCAAATACTTTGTGAACAATCTTTAACTATCATGTGAATTATAAGCTTGTAATATCTGATCTTTACAGTATTTAGCCAGAAAAGATATTAAAATGCTGATAGATATTATTCACATCTCATTTAAGATTAATGTGAGGAAGAGTGCAGAAATAACTTTGTTCTCTGCTTAGTTATTTTGTTTTATAGTGCAATCATTAATTACTATTTATATAGTTAGATAAGCTTTGCTGTAATCTATTATATATATATATATATATATATATATAGATATATATATATATATATGGCAGCATATATATATATATATATATATATATATATATGCTGCCGACTCCATGAACTAGAGTTCAAACTTTGGATGCTTTTCTATCTGAATGTTTACACATTTATCTATCTGTTTTTATTTTTGCTGATTCATCTCTCTGGTTGTTTATCTATTTGCTTATTTTTTGTTTACTTATAAAATTTTAAATATAGTATATGAAGTTATAGTATATAATTACTTTCTCCGGACCCAATTTGAAACAGCAATTTGATATTGACACAAATGTAACTAAATGTAAATATTTATCTACATAGCTGTTTTCCATCATAGACATAAAGTGATAAATCATTAGGAAAATAAATTAAAATGTTAGAAGAAAGATGATAACGATGCTGAGGTGGCACGATAAACTCAGAATAAAAATATTTAGAAGAATTTATAATATAATTATATATGTATAATAAAATGTTTGTTATAAATTAATTATTGTAATTAATATACTGAATTGTAATGGTGATAATATCTTCTTATATATCTATAATAAACCATAGAAGTACTTTCAATTAATTTCTTAAAAAACGTTAGAGGAGAGATGATAAACTATAAAAGTATATTATACATATGTGCAAATATATCTACTCTGAGTTGTTTTTTTTTATATAAAATATTGAATAAAATTCTATATTTTATAAAAAAAAAAAACTCAGAATAGATATATTTGCACATATGTATAATATACTTTTATATTCTGACATATACATATATGTATGTTACATAAAATGATTAAAAATAATATTAAAAAAAAGATATATATTATTTTAAATAATTAAAAAAGAGACTATTAGTTTACTAAATAAAAGAAAATATATTTATATTAAATAAATCAAAAATCTTTTATAAAATAAACAAAGAAAAAAATATAATATTATAATGTAGGTATATTAAATTTCATATTTGAAAAAAATAACTTATCTATTATTTTAATTTTAAAAAAAATCCAAAATGTTACAATGTTTTATGAAAATAAAAATAAAAATAAAGTGTAACTTTAAATATGTAAAGGTAACTAACTATAAAGTTACTTAGTGAAAAGAATTTGATTGTACAAATAATTATCGAAATGATTTAATTAGAGATCTAATTAACTTTAAGATCAAAACATTTTGTAAATTATCTGATCAAGAAGAATTATATTTTATTAGAAATTAGTATGTCCAATTGATTAGATAATAAGTTTAATTAAAGTATCATTAAGAAAAGAAAAGATTAAGTAATTAGTCAAAAGCATTTGAAAAACTAATTAATAACTTGGATAGTCTCAGACCATGAATTTTGTTGAGAAGAATCTACAATTCTGTTAAGTTTTCTGTTAAGACTCCACCATCAAGTTTCCTATCAGTTCAGTTGTATGCTATACTCACTCTACTGCCAGCGTGCCACACAAAGTTTCCAGTGCATCAATCAGAAATACATAGCTCTACACACAGACATGTGCCTCACCCAGTTTTTTCTACATTTGACTACCTGACATGTAGTAAATATCATTAACTACCCACAACTTTAGAAAGTTACTGTACAAGACCCAATATATATGCTTCCTCAGAAAAGAGGAGTGTCCAGCTGCCAAAAAACTTTAGGAATATCTGTTACTGAACTCCATCACCAATCCTGTTAGGTTTATTTTAAATACAATGTAAATTGTATTTTCTATAGCTACATTAAAAAAAAAAAAGAAAATATAATAAAAATTACCTTTTGAATTTACTGAGATAAGATTATAACTTCTTATCGTCAAGCAATTATAATTTACTTAAATTGAAATTACAGTATTATTTGCCATTAATTAAAGATGACTACTGAAGGGTGGAAAAGATAACTTTGAAAACAAAAATAAAATAGAAATATGTAAATTGTTAAAGTTAAACCGGTGATAAAAATAAAATAAAAGATGTAAACAGGATGTCTACAGTGGACCCAAATTAGGAGGAGTATAAAAGAAGGGACATCGCTGAGCCATCATGTTCTATGTTGTAAGAGTAGCTTACAATCTAGTTCAAACCCATCCTTATGTATTCATAACATTAAACTAAACCCATAAAAACATAAACTGAAATAATAATTAGGTATGCATTGTAATTTCTTTTTATGCAAATATATATATACACTTCAAGTTTATGTTAATAAGTACCAAACCAAGATATTGCTAAAATGAAGTAAATGCTTTATTTCAATGTAAAATAAAAGCTTAATCATACCTCTCATATGTATACATCATAACCTTTAGTTTTCTTTAGAGAAACCTAAAATCGATGAACTAAGAATAATGCTGGTTTTGAATAGTGTGAAAAGAAAAAAAAATATGGGGGAGGGGAGTTGAGATTAAAGAAGAATCAGAATTTTTTTTTTTTTTTTGGAAATTAAAAATTTCATATCTAACATATAGACTAAATTATGTCTGTATTTTTATTAATAAATGTCTGGAAGGGGATATAGATCTCAGGCACAGTAAACCTTTGAACCTGTTTTTTATAAAAGATTAAATATTAAACTAAATGAATGATTTTTTTTAAAAGTAAAAGTATAGCGATTGTTTAATATTTAATTTGGGGGAATGATAGCTGTAAAATTTTAAAATTATGACATAGGTTTTATACTACTTGAAATTTTCTACAAGTAGATGATAAACATAATTATTATTATTATTAAAATGTGTGTGCATACATGTGTGTATGATGTATTAAATTTTAATTATAAACATAATCACAAAGTTTTATATATCATGCAATATACCATTGGAAAGCCAATTGTAAAAACAATTATTTTATCTTAGTTTTGAATAAATCAATAGTCATCTTCATTCTTAAATCTTCAATCAAAATTTTAGTCTATTTTTTTTTATTGAAAAGATTTTTGTCTCATTTTTTCCGACATATTATTTTTTATTAAAAACTGGAAAAATCTCTCAAGTATATACACGGGATAAAGTCAAATTGTGAATAATTAGTGTCAAAATTATATTGATGAACCAATTAATACCTAATAACATGGGTCAAAGGTTAAATGGGCAAGTCAGGAGGATTATGTATGGGGGGAGCTTACAAATAAAGGGTAACAGATTAAGGAGGGTCTTCTATAAAATTTTCAGTGTTAAATGACTTTGACCATCATTGTCTGACTTATGAATAATATAATTTAAGTGTATAGTTTTCATTATAAAATGTGTCACTAGATAACCCAGTGGAGACACACCAAATTTCCTTCCAAAGTCAATTGTAGCTAAGATTTTGCCAGCTCAACCGAAGTCATAAGTCATGCTTAATTTAGTACATCTAGTTTGGATTTTCCAATTTTGCCAGCATAAAGTATTCCAGGTACAAACTTTGATTGATATTTATTCTGTCATAAATATTTACTTATAGCACTTGAATTGATGTTTTTAATGAATTGTAAAAAAAAAAAAAGACTGAAAGAAAAACAATTGCAGTGACCATACATTTGTGTTATATTTAATAGCAGACAAAATAAAATGTAAGATTCAGTTTACTGTTCTAATTGTTATCATCAAAGGAAAACTTTGGCATTCTTGTGAGAGAAAAACTTAAGCAGAAATGTTTAAAATAAAATATCTGTTAGAATAACCGATTTAAATTAAAATGCAAGGAATAGTAACTGAACAACTGTTGAATGAGTCTTTAAATTTACTATAGAACAACTATTTTAAACTAAATGTCTAAATAAATAGTAGAATTTTAATATTGAAAAGAAAAACGCAAGCAATGTTTGAATTCATCAAGCAATGGAAACTAAACTAGAAAAATAAATAACCATCGAATGAGTGATATCACAAAGATATAAAGTTCTATAAGGAATTAATAAATGAAAAAGGATCGTAATATATCTACTTATTTCTTAAAATGTGCATTTTAAATTCAGTTTTGCTAAATAAAAGTTGCCAGTGGGATAACTTCGAATTCATTATGCCATAGCTGTGTATTATTTCCAGAAAAAAAGGATAATATGCGCTCATTTAAATATGGATAAACTTTAATCTGCGATGGAGAACAATCGTGAATGGTGCAGTGTGATAAAAGAGACTTTATAAGTAAAATTTGTTTTTATTATTATATTTATTGCTATGCTATGTGTTTTGAAAGTATTTAGGAGATTGAGGATGTATTCCCAGCTCCATTATTATTAGTTTACTTCGTAAGAAAAATATTTTTATACGGTTGTAGTATGTAGTGATTTGGTTTACTCTCTTTTATATGTGCAGTGACGAGCTCCTCAGATTTCTTATAGCCTCAGGTAGAAGGCAACCCTTAGGTCTATGCTATCACCAAAATGTCGTTTATTGATTTATTTTCTCTTGCGAATATATTATTATTAGTTTTTAAGATTGTATTAAATATTGTGTACTATTTTGATAGGTCATTACCTATTTGTTAAGAGAAGTATTTGCTATAGGAAATTATATGTAAAATCACAATTCAGAAATTGATGCATAGTTTAGCTGAATATAGCTCACAGCTGGTAATCGAATCGATAATTATTTTGAATCTAGGATATATAATTTGAACCAAACAAACAATGCACATCATCTCTGGTACAGGCTGAAGCAAGTCACCACTGGACTGATAAGACCATGGTAGAAAAACTCGTGTTGGAGCCGTAGTAGATAATACAAATATGTGTGTGCATGAATATAGTTTCTTAATTATCTTATAAGTAGTAACTAGAAGTTAAGCATTAAGTTATGAGAAATAATAACTAGAAAAATTAGTTGTAAACTTAAATTGCAAAGTTAAATTAAATTTTAAAAAGATGTGAATTTATGAGTGGAATAAAATGAAACACTAGTATAGTTTTAGAAGGGCTATAAGCTAAGTGCTTTAATAATAGTTATACTATCACGATCTTAGTATGGATGAAGGCTGCTTTAGAAAAAAAAAAGTTAAATGAGAAACTACGCGAAAAAAATAGTTATCAAATAATTTATAAAATAATCTTTATCTGTCACCAAAAATAATATGTAAGTGTCATTGTGGGGACGAGGGCTCTGTCCAAGTTGGGAAGGACTCTATACCCAATAGCCAATGTAGATCCATTTTAAATTCAGTTTGTAATCATGATTTCACATTTTTATTGGATTGCTAAGGTGTTTTATTTTATATTGTAGTATTTATTGTTTAATGTTAATAAATATTTTGTTTGAATTATAAACTTGATAATAATTGGGTATCCATTGATTTCAGAAATTTAATATATAAAATTTACAGAAAATATTCCATGATTTCCAGTGCAGATGTGTCATGAAATCTCTTTGATAGGGTTTGCTACATTAATATTTGTTTATTTTCACCATTCATTCATTAAGACTTAAGAATTGATGTGATAAAACACTCGTTTATATGTGATATTGTATTAATCATATGGCAAGCATCTGATAGAAAATAATTTTAAATAAATTTAAATTTTTAGTTTATCAAGTTTGTTGCATTAGGACTAGTGTCATGAGTGAACTCCCAGTCATTAAGGAACTAGTCAAAATTTATTGTAAATCATTATTGCATTTAAATAACTGTTAATAGTTACTAATATTAATTATTATTATTATTATGATTTAGGAGAATTATCCTTAGTTAAAAATAGACATTATCTTACAGAATGAGTGAATATCTATCTATTCGACTTAAAGTTGCGTGATAGTGTTCAGTGGTTTGCAATAAACTTGAAAGTGATTATTAGCTTCTGACCACAGGTCAAGACTTTGAGAGCAGAGATTTTATAGTCAGGAAATTTTTCAAATAACAAGGTAATCATTACTGATATAATAAGACTACAATAAGGAGTTATTGATTTAATAATAATACTGTACATTATGCTCCTGTGTGGTTGTGAAAAATGGTATTGTGTTGAGCCCATTGGTGGTAGTGATGCAACAGAGAGACATAAGCACTTAAAAGTAATTATAATTTGGGAGTGTGGTCTATGTGGAACACAGAGAGATAATTAATAGGTTAGGAGAGGGTGGTGAAGACTCCTCTTCTTCTTTTATTTTAATAATAAGATTTTAATATTTGTTAGGAGTCTGACTCTCAAAGTTCTCTGCAAGGATTACCAACCTATTCCCATCAATTTGATATAAGAAATTAAAAACTGGATTGGTATAGGGACCATGAGTGATCGTATAGCTGCTGGATTTGTATGACTTATGTGTGAGAAAGTTGCTTTAATTTGTCAAGCATTGGTGGTCGAGAGATCAGCAATTGCCAAGAGATCAGCAATGGGTGCTTTACAAGCAGTTGTCCCGGGTTAGTGGGTTTGCTTCCTGGCTAATTCTATGACACATGAGAAAAAAAAAGTTGCTTTAATTTTTAATAATTTGTCATTAATTTATTTCTATAATAATTACGGCGTTCAAAAGCTAAAACTAAATATACTTTTTACAACTTAAATCGTTATTATAATAATTATATGTTTATTTTTAAAGTGTTTGCAACTTGCTTCCCTCATGGACTGACCATTTGTCAAATGCTGGTGATCTCAAGATGGCACTGCAACCAGTTGATGTAGTTACAATTTGGTGCCCTAGTGAATACATTATTACACATATACATTTATACATTTGTATCTCTCTCTTTTTGTCACTCCCTATCCACCTCCATCTCTTTAAGTCTAAGCTGGAAGATTACAGGAGGTGGATTAGTTGAATGTGGCTTGCTCAACATACAAAACTCTGAGGATGAAGGATTGGTAAGGTTACAATATATATATATATATATATATATTGTAACCTTATATATATATATATATATATATATATATATATATATATATATATATTCTAACCTTCATCTCGTGTATCCTCACTTCCAGATAATATATGATATGAAATAAAACGGGTTCTATCTCAGTTAATAATTAACAACTAAAATATTCAGCATTAAAATTAAAATATTTCACTAGCTCAAATTTAAAATACGAATAAGGTTCAGTTTATAAAAATAAATTAAAAAATATTGAATATTTTCATGAGACTTGAAGTGAAAATACAGGTAACAAGATAGATTACATTGAGCCAATATCCCACAGGATACTACCTCAATGGCATAAGAACAATATCCCCCCTTTATTACTATTTCAAATAACAAACTCATAGTATTCTTATGACTTTAATAACTTCTACTCACTAAGATTAAACTAATAATTAAATTTTAATCTTCTATTTAATAATAATCTAGCTCAAATAAAATAATCTCAGGTTCATAAAGTTTATTCTAAGTTAATAAAAATACGGTAGTAAAATATGAGAAGGGATTTTATGTCATAATCTACTACACTGAAACTAATTATAATAAATAACAGTAATAATATTATTCATTGTTTAACTAATTCTGTATATCTTTTGTTTTTACTATAATTTTATTACAATAATAAAATAATGAAATAATATAATATGATCTTATATCTTCATGTAATGATATAATAAATATGTGGTAGCATTTTAATAATCTGACAAACAAAATATGTGTGGCAACTGATAGCATATAATTTAATATAATATTGTGATAACTGATTTATGACCAATAAAATAATGTAAGATTATGATTATTTAATTATAATGAATCCCAATAAAATATTTAAAATTCTTAAAATAATTCTCTATTTATCTTTTTGTGCAAAATTATATATTTGTTTCAATTATTATGCATATATCATGATTTCATGCAGCGATATGGAGAAATAAATAACTCGGACACAAAATTTTTGAAATAACAAAATTTAACAAAGTTTATTACCAACAACAAATAAAAATAAACAATTTATTTACACTATTTACAGTGATCATCCTTAACTTTTTTACTTTACAGTTTCATCCACCGGGTTATAAAAAAAATAATTTATATTTCAATTATATCTTTATTTAGATTTAGGACAAAATTTTTTAAAAAAAATGTTACTATTTGGTTTTTCATTATGGTTAACTTATTACAAATATATTTATCTACTTTATTAGCAACAGCATTTTATCCTTAATATTATTAAACTATCTTATTTTAAAAAATTAATACTTAGAAAACATTCTATAGAAAACAAAATTTTATAATGAGTATGGATTTCTCAAAATATTAAAAAAAATTTCATCTTGCAAAGTCAAAGACGTTACACAAAATATTATCCAAAATTCAGTACTAGATTTTAGTATTTATCACACAATGTTTACGAATCATAATATATTCTTCTTTAAGCCTTACTTTAGTATGATATAAGTGTAATCATCAATATATTTCTGTTAATCAATAAACCAAAAATATACTACGCATATTGTTTACATAATTTACTTTGTACTATTGTATTTTAAAAATATGCAATACTTATTTTTCTCTTAAAAAAATAATACTAAAGCATTTAAAATTATTATCACTTTAAAGAAAATATCTTTGTTTAGATGCTTTATTTTAAAAAAGTTTATATTTCATTTCCGAAATAAAATTCAAAATATATTCTATGATTCTTTTCTTTCCTTTGGATCTTCAATTTTAAGTTATAACATCCTATTCCTTCTATGCAAATAAACCAATCTTATACAAAATGATAGCATAACCTAAGTTCTAAATTATTCATCATTTCTCTTAAACATATCTTATTGAACGATGCAGTTATATGAAATAAAGATAGCGAAAACAGATGCATAGGATTAAGGAAGAAAGCTAGAGTATTACTCTTAACATATCTCAAAAATCATGGTACAGTGCGAAGAGGTATGACATTTACCGGCCTAATATCCTCTAGTACAGGGACGATGTTAAAGCTATTTCTTCAGCTTTATTAGAACATCAAATATTTAAAGAAATATAAACACTGTCCAAATAAAATGTGTATCAGTCATAAAGCTTTGTTAACTATGCTGATATTCACATAAAGACTAAATATTATTTCCATTCTTTATAACATCCTACTTCTTAAAACATCATCTTGGTTTCCTGTTCACTAAGTACTTCCAAGCCACTATCTCAACATTATTTCTCAAGATTTTCCACATCTTACATCCATAAATAACTATCTGCATTTACAAAACAATAAATAAAATTCATTAATAGTTAAACAATCTAGCTGTTCCACAAGAAAAGTCTGCTTACTTCATTATTTTATATGTCTAATCATATACAATCTACTTAGACAATATTTGAATATCCAATAACATGAAAATTTTAAAAGAATCACATAATTATTTGTTATGTTGGATTATATCACTAATAAAAAAAAATTGTCGTATGCATATTTTCAAATCAATCCTATCTCATAATGTTTTTTAAAATGTTGTACAAAATGCGGTACATATAAGTAAAAAAACTTTTACACTTCATTCTTCCAATTTATGGATGATCTAAAGAAAACAAAAAAAATATACATTTTGAATTATCAATAGTTATTATTATTACCAATAACCTTTATCTAGTCATCGTGTTCAGTTGGCTTCCTTTATCCACTTGAGCATTGCAGATATAAAAAAATTCACACCCATACACTTTATATTAAAATATTTTTAGCTAAATTATTAGATTGTTATATTATAAAATTTTAATATTAATAAATTAATGTTTTTATGTTTTTCCTAATCTTATATAAAAATTTAGATTTAAACTAGGTTAACAAAAAAAAAAAGGAATCAAAACTATAATTACATATTTTTTTGATGATAGTTCCTGATAAGTCCAAAATGTTTATTATTTTCTCTAGAGTTTTTAAAAATGTTCTCCTCCAAGCGCGTTAAAGTTTAAAATAAAAATAATTATTAATCCATTTAGTAAAATTTATAGAAAATAATCCTTGGTTTTAGTATTTAGGACGATAGTTATTAAATCATAATATTAATTAATCCCTTGAAGTTTTTTTTTAAGTATTTTCTCTGCCAATATTCTCTGCGTATCCAATGCATCAATCCATCTAATTTAACTTTAAAAAATATTCGATAAACTTTTAAGTACTATTTGTATTTCCATGGATCCATCTTTTATTCAACTATGTGTTCACTTTTTTATCTATGTTTCCTTCTTGATACATTTAAACTTTCATTTGGTATTTTTTATAAATCTCTTTTAAAATAAAAAACTTCAAGTACATTTAAACAAATCTTTTTTAAAATATATTTTAAATAATTCTAAGAACGGATATTTTAATATCAAAAATGCTTCTGTAACATATTCTCCTGGTTTTTTTTTCTTAAATTCTTGAAAATATTTTTTTAAAAAATGTTACCTTCAGAAAGTATATAACATTTTACTCCTTTGAATATAATATTCTATAAAATGATTCATGAAATATAATTGTCTTATTACTATTTAAAAATAAATCTTGGATAAACTTATAAATAATACGTTTCAATACATTTTTTTAGACTCTGTATAATGTCCAAGCTGTGGTTTTTTTATGTACCAAAACAGTTCTCCAGTTATGCATTAATAAAGCTGTATCAATAAATATGCCAAACATTTTTACAGTATTACAATTTATATCCATTTTATTTCATAGTATATCCATTTTTTATTGCGAAGTTTAGATTAATTTTTTAGATAAAATACGACCGGTAAGTACTTTAAAAAATTAGAAAATCATTTCCATGAAGTTTCTAAATTATTATATTTTAAAACTCTCTTTTGCAAAAAATGCTTTTAAAATTATCAATTAGTTTTTTTTGCAAATAAAACGATAAGAAAGTACCAAAAAAATTGACTAAAATAAAAATTTTAAAAATACTATCTTTTTGAAAGTTATAATTTACCTTTCTCCAGTTTCAATACATTATTAATCTCCCCTGATAACTTAGTTATGATGATATTTATAGTCTGTAAGAATACCTATTCCTATTGGTTAATTCTTACTTTAGCTTGAGAACAAATTTACATATTTTTAGTTTATAGTAGAATTGAATTTCAAAATTAGAAATTATGACATAATGAACTTAAAATATTATTTGAAATACCACTTTTAATTCAATTATAACTTTATTTAAATTATTTAATCTTTTAAAATAACTTTTAAAATAATTTTAATAACCTATTCCATTTCTTAATATTCAATTTATCTATTTTTATTTAAATAAAATATTTAATTTTTTATATTATGAATGTATTCATCTTTATTACATCATTTAAGCATTTGGAAATAACTACATAATATTTTAATATTCACTTCTATGATAATAATCATTATATCCAACTCTATAATACACAAACTTTGTTATTAAATTCTAACAAGCGTGTGTGTGAAAGTATACATTAAAAGTCACATGATTAATAACTTTGACAGACGATTTTTAATCTATTTCTCTGCCTAGATTTATATAATTGATACACTTATTATATTATATAAAATAATTATAAAAAATTTGGAAGAATAATTTTAAAAATATAGAACTAGATATAATTTTCACCATCATAAAGTTTATTTTTAAAATATACTATATTAATTTTGACTATTAAATATGATTATAAATTTAAACACTGTATTTATTAACTTCTCAGTTTTAAACTATTAAAATCGAATTTATTAAATATACTTTTAATATTTATAGCTGAGTTATTTAATATGGCCAGCTTTTACAACCATATGAAACAATATTTTAAACTTTACTTAACTACTTTTTAAATGATTTTATACACTACGTATTCTCTTTAGCTTCAAATTGTACTTTAAAAATATAATCGACTTAATACAATTACCATATTAAAAGAACATATTCTAAATTTAAAATTTTTAGTAATTGACTGTTATGAACTATTACTGACCTATAGAAAAGGGCAATATATATATATATATATATGTGTGTGTGTTATGTGTCTTTGTGTAATAATATTATAATTCGATGTCTGTACTTCTTCAAAGGAATATACATAATTATATAATTGAATATTTATAAATATAGCAATCAGATATATTTTAAAAAATTTTATCCACTTAGTAGCACTTTCAACTATCCTTGTAGTCTTTGTCAACTAACACTTTGAATGGCTAACCTTCCACAATTCCATGATCTTAATGTTTACTGCCTGCCTATTAATTAAGTCATGTATATATTTGTATATTAGCATAGCTTCTTTTATGTTTCTTTTGTTGTTATTTTTTTCAATTTGCAATATTTTAACATTGTTGTAATATAACATTGTTGTAATTGATGTTAAAACTATAAATACATGAATTATTATGGTTGTGAAAAATGGATGCTGAAACATTATCTACTTTGCAATTTTGATTCAATTTCTGAACTCTTTTTAAGAACAGCAAGTGCTCTTTAGTTCTTTTTTCCAATGTACATCTTGATTCACCTATATATTCACTACAAAGCTTACATATCCATTTATAAATGATACAATTTTTATTTATAAATGAGGTTTTACCTTTACAATTATTTATTAATTTGTTTGATGTGGGAAGTGTGTAATGTATGACTTCTAATGAATGCTTTTATTTACCATTTGGTTTTTAAGATTAACATAATATGAGGCAATAATCAGCTGTAATGTGATGATGATAGTTATCATCATCATATTAGTCAGCTAATTTAGAAGCAGCAATAGGTTATATTGAAGTTAATTTTCTATTTTTGTTATTATCATTTTAATAGTGAGATATCATAAATGAGTGCTTGACTATAAAATATATGAAAAATGTTAATTAGCTTATAGTGTAAGCTAGCCAACCATTATAATTATTATTTTCAATGGCATTAAGTGTTTGTTTAATGCCTTGGTTTAGGTAGAATAAATTGTGATGTTTCAAATAAATATTTAGCAAGGAATCATAATCATTTATGGTCATAGATTTTATTTTGCAATTTTGAAACTAGTCAACCAAGAAGCAATAGTCATGGCATAAAGTTAATTTACAATTATTAACTCCTCAGAATTAAATGTAAAACTATATCCAGTAGCTATGATGTTCAAATTGTCATTATATTAGCATGCTGTAAACAATTGTTCTTTATTATGTGTAGCTTTAATAAATGTATTTTTTGTAAATTATTAAAATTTGGTTTTTGAGGGTTTTTTTTTTCTGTATGAAATAATTTTTCTTTGGTTCCACAAATCCACAAAATAAAGTAAAATATATATTTTCCAATCAGATAATTATTATTCTCATGATCCAAAATCATTAATACTTGATAAGAAACAGTGATATAAATAATTTTTTTTAATTAAAATTTTTAAATTGATAATTGTTCATTTAAGTATTGCAATGGCTATATCCATCCATAAATCAGACTGCACATTACTGACCTATTATCAAAATTCATAATATTTTATCTGTGTTGTTTGGGATAAGAGAGGAAAATGAAATGTACCCTTTTCCTTCTATTATTTGAATGCCATTCTAAGTACGAGGTTATAAGCATTTAAAATTTATTATCATTATTCTAGACATGTGTTGATTAAAGTAAGCATTTCTTTTTGGTAATCTAAATGATTATTATTATGATATTAATATGATCCATTAGCTTATTAGAAAGTATATGTCCCTAAAGCCTGCTAGAATGTCAGTCATTTGCCTTGCAATAATGTATCATTGTTTATTTGATAAAATACCAGAAAGAAACCCTGAGATCTTTATTTTGCATTATAAGACAGGATTACTTCTTTATTCTACAAGATGCAAAGGAAGTCAAATCATATCAATGGATAATATTCAACTATATAGTAGAGTCTGTTAATCATAAGATTCTATTAGAGAATATGTTTTGAAAGTGCAAATATTTATAGCTCAGAGAGTTTGATTAGGATGAAGGTAGAGATTTACTTTATTCTAAATTATTTATTAGAGAATGATTGAAGTTTTATCTCTTCCCAAAATTATATGTTTTATTTGGAGTAATTTATTCTATTAGAGTTAAGTTCTTCCTTTATCTTAATTGTATATCTCTGTAGCTAATTCTTTTATATATAACCGACCACTGAGCTTAGTCCACTTTATAATCTGTATTGTTATCTGTAAGAGTCTCAACCCAACCCTATGATTGTATAAAAGATGTCTTGTTCAAACAATTAGAACTTATTAGAGTTTTATTTGAGATATTTCTATAGGTTAGAAAGAGGTTGTCAAATTGGGAGAATGACATATGATACATGATTAGGAGCATCATTTTATTTAGGTTACAATAGATAGATAGATAGATAGATAGATAGATAGATAGATAGATAGATAGATAGATAGATAGATAGATAGATAGATAGATAGATAGATAGATAGATAGATAGATAGATAGATAGATAGATAGATAGATAGATAGATAGATAGATAGATAGATATAGATAGATAGATAGATAGATAGATAGATAGATAGATAGATAGATAGATAGATAGATAGATAGATAGATAGATAGATAGATAGATAGACAGATAGATAGATAGATAGATAGACAGAGAGACAGATAGAGAGATAGATAGATAGATAGATAGATAGATAGATAGATAGATAGATAGATAGATAGATAGATAGATAGATAGATAGATAGATAGATAGATAGATAGATAGATAGATAGATAGATAGATAGATAGATAGATAGATAGATAGATAGATAGACAGACAGACAGACAGACAGATGGATGGATGGATGGATGGATGGATGGATGGATGGATAGATAGATAGATAGATAGATAGATAGATAGATAGATAGATAGATAGATAGATAGATAGATAGATAGATAGATAGATAGATAGATAGATAGATAGATAGATAGATAGATAGATAGATAGATAGATAGATAGATAGATAGATAGATAGATAGATAGATAGATTATTGTATTAACGATTTCCTAAATAGTAATGACTCATGTTTTTTTAAAGTAGATTTTAACACGATGCTTTTATTGATGTTAAGGTTGAAAAAATTTAAAGTGATCAGCATCTTGCAGACTGTGGCTAACAACAAAAGATATCTTCTTTGTTCTTTTAACTGGAAAAAATATCCAGAGGAAGTTCACATTCTTCGGACTTGTTTTTTGAAGCATAATGTAAAATGACCTTTTGCTTGTTTATAAAATATTTTTGCTTACATTTACAAATTAATTGGTTGATTATTATAAAGAAATATAAAAGTAAATTTTTAATTTATTCATTTGTTTTATTTTTAGAAATAGAAGTTAATAAATCATTTACATTATGTCAATATCTATCAAAATTGACTTGTCATTAAAATCTTTTAAAATATTGACAATTTTGTAAGAAATTATATTTTAAAGCAGAATTTTATTATAAATCTACCTTCATTTATTCTCAAAAAAACAAACAAAGATAAAATTAAAACAAATTTGTTTGATTTTAGTTTTTACTTAAATATCTGTGATGGTGTTTATGATAAATTGTTATATTTACAGATGGTATAATGTGATTTTTTAGAATATTATTCACTTGTAAATAAGCATTTATTTTATATAGCGCATGTTTACAATTGTATTACATTCAAATATCAGCCTTTCAAGCTAATTGTGCATACACTTTTGCAAGTGTTAATAATAATAAATGAATACTTTCTCTCCAATACAAGATATAGTATTTATGCAGGAATAAAATGAATCCACTTATTCCTGCAACTCAAATGCTTATATACAAGCAAATCTGAAGTACTGGCAAGGTCACCGACATCATTCATTCAGACATCATATATAGTAATTTAAAGTGAGTGTTCCAGCCTCATGCTTTCCTTGCCAGTACTTCAGATTTTCTCATATATAAGCATTTGAGTTGCAGGAATAAGTGGATTCATTTTATTCCTGCATAAATACTATATCTTGTATTGGAGAGAAAGTATTCATTTATTATTATTAACACTCGCAAAAGCGTATGCACAATTAGCTTGAAAGGATGATATTTGAATGTAATTTTATAAAATTTTATAAAACAGAAAGATTGAATATTTCCAAAATCTCTCACCATTGTCAGAATGCAAGAGCATTAACAAATAGATTGTTTTAATTGCAATATTAATGTTAGTCTCTTTTAATAAAGATAAAATAATCTAAATCAATGACCAACATTTTGCTTATACAGTTAAATATTAGTACAAAAAATGAAGTGGTTTAGTATTAGGTCTTTTTAAATTCTATATATATTTATTTTTGATATTTTCCCTTTTAAATAAAATGTTTAGATTAATAATAATGATAAAAAGAATTCATAATTATATCTCCCATACTTTCATTATAAAATGTTATTTTTTATATTAACCTTTTAACTGTTTGACTCGTTCTTAATCGAGGCACTTTTTGATACATATTCGTTTTAATCGAGTAAATTTGACATCGCTGTAAATTGCTTAGTTTTTGGACTACGTTTACGGTTTTAACGTCATTTTTTAGAATGCAAAAAGTTTTATACTATACTGCCATCTATTGAATTATTTTACAAGTAAAAAATCAATTAATTGATGATTTATGTCAAACAAAAACTAAGCACTGCCTTTTCACATCTTTTCTTGAATCTTATTGGCTGTTGAAATTTTGTAAACAAAAGAAAATGGAAAAGCTCCGCCTTCTCATCATCTTTTCTTGAATCTTATTGGCTGTTAAAATTTTTATATGGCTGCCAAAAATTATAAATTTACTAACGCTTTGTTTTATTTTGAAAATGATAAACGAATGTTTTAGAGCATTTAAAAATATTTTTTGATGAAATACAAATAAAATACAAATTATTTTCATATAATATGTCAAAAATAAATATTATTTTACAAAAATATTATCGATTTTAGGAAGAATTATTTATTTATTGCAAAGTTGGGAAAAACCACGAATGAGAATGGTCGCCTTTTTCATGTCAACCGTAACAAATATTTTTAAAATTAAAAATCAAAATTTATTTTTGAACAAACTTTCGTTTATTTTTATAATGTGAGAAATTACTAATATACTTTTTAAAAACGAAACTAAAGTGAATATATTTAAAAAAACGGTCAATAACTTTTGAAAAATTGATACATTATTTTGTGCATCGGCTAATTAAAAGCTTTGAGTGATACCACCTGCAGCGAATGAACAATTGGACAGTTAAAGGGTTAATATACTTATAAAAAGAATTATCTATTATACAACCATATAATAAAAAATTACAAAATATAAACTCATTATAACTTTCCTATCATTTAATATAATTGGTATATGTCTGCAGTAAATAAAGTTTTCTTAAACAAAATGTTAATTAAAGCATCAAAATTTCACAATAAGTAATATATTATAATGATAATTAATTTCACCAAAACAATTTGTTAATCTTTTTGGTAAAAATTTTGCCTTAATAAGCTATTTGATGTATCAAGGATCAATTCATTTTCCACTTAGAAAAATATATGATTTTGTTAACTCTCACAAGTATTTATACATTACTGATAATTATGATGTTATGATTATATATGCATTTACTATAAAGGTATACAGTTCATAAATGAGTTCTTTACAAATAAAAGTTAATATTGGTAAATAATATCTAGACACGAAAAAAGGTATTTCTTGAGATCTCTTTTAAACTTTAGCAATGCATGTTGATGGTTTTTAATATCACAAATATTTTATTTTTATATTTTAGACAATTTTTAATATAAAACTATTCTAAAATTTTTAACCCAAACTATTTTTATGTCTCATTTCTTTTAGACCTTTGTTGCTGTCTTCTTGGACACTGGAGCTAGTCACATATTAATGTATTTCAATTTGAATTTTTACAATGTTACATTATATATTTTGAATGTAATGGTTTAATGAAGAGAAACAATACCATATTTTCTTTAAACAATTAATTGTTTTTAAGACATATTAAGTTTTAAAATTGTTTTCTTCTTGAAATATTATAAATAAAAAAATATTTATAATGCAATTACTTAAACTTGGATTTACATACACAAGTGCAATTTTCACTGTTTTCACATACACATATAAAAAGCATAAAACTGTCAGGTTGTTCAAGGCTAAGAAATATGATCTACATGTTACAAGTCCTAATAGATTAATATGTTGAGAAATTTACTATATATGTATATTTAATCTTTATCTAACTAATTAATGCAAAATAATGAAAGCATACATTTTTTAATAATAAAATTATTTATTTTTTTATACTGACATCATTTTAGTGAAGTCAATTTTTAAAGTGATTTATTTAAATAATGTGATTCTCATGATTGATGTAGCCATGACAAAAATTACTGAACATTTATTTTAACTAATTAAACAAAAACAAAGAAAAAAATTAATACAATTTTATACATTTATTAGGTAAACAAAGAACACATTCTTTACTTTTGGTATTTTTATTTTTCATTATATTATTTGAAAATATTATTTATTAAGCGCAAGCAGTTTGTAATTAAAGTGAAGGGCTGAAAACCTCTCACATGAACTTTTATAATACTTATATGACAGCCAATCAGATGTAATGATGACTGTATAGGGAGCTCTTAAGTTGCAACACAAGACAGATTTTATAAGAAAAAGGTGATTCCACCTTTCTCTTTACTTATATATATATATATATATATATATATATTTTCTGTTGGGGTGGGGGTTGGGGGGGGGGGGAGGGGAGGGCGGAAGGGGGGTGGTCGTTGTTTTTTTTGTGTGGGTGCAGAGGGATTGGGTTGGTTCAGTCCCATATGATTTTTTCAGTTGGAGAGCTGATTTAAAGACATGTAGATGTCAAAAGTTTCAGATCTTCTTCTAACAATTATCTTTTAGATAAAGCTTGCTTGAGTTGGTTTTTTAGATCTAATGTCCCAACCCTCACTGAAGAGCCCATAGGTCGAAACCGGTCTGGGGATGGGGACCATTTAAAATAAAAAATGATTTGAATGCCTTCTCTTGTAGTAGCATTTATCATAAATAATAAAAAAAAGTGTTTAGAGCTATTAGCCTTAATTTTATATATATATATATATATATATATATATATATATATATATATATATATATATGATAACATGCATAAAAAAGATTGAATATCTCAAATTTTGTAAAATGGTGCGGAAAAGAGTTGAAAATGATATAAGAAAGTATAATTGTGAACTGGCAAGGAAATCTGTAGAAGAGAATAAAAGTCTAAAGAGTGTAAAACAACATTTTGGTATTGGTAGGAAATTTATATCTGCAATAAGAAAAAAGGATGGCATTATTACTAAAAAAAGAGAAGACATCATGAAATGTGTAGAAGACTTCTATCAAGAATTATATAGTAATAAAGAACAAGTGTCTCCTATACCTATTATATCTTCCAAATTGCCCAGAATTTTGAATAAGGAAGTGAGACATGCAATTAAATTTATGAAGAAAGGGAAGGCTCCAGGTAATGATGGAATTATAATTGATATATTAAAAGAAGCAGGTGAAGAAATAGAAATTTTTTTAGCAAAATTATATACCAAATGTCTAAATGATAAAGATATATCAGATGATTGGAAGAATGCAATAATAATATTAATAATTTAAAAAGGTGATAAAGAAGATTAGAAATTACAGACCTATCAGTCTTTTATCAGTTTTATACAAAATTTTTACTAAGATAATTACAACTCGTCTCCAGAAAACACTGGATTTCCACCAACCTTGAAAACAAGCTGGATTTAAAAGTGGTTTTAGTACAGTATATCATATCCAAGTATTGAGAGAAATTATAGAAAAGACAAATGAATATGAGTTGCCATTATGCTTAGGATTTGTAGACTATGAAAAGGCATTTGATTCTATAAACATTTCTTCAGTGATTAAAGCATTGGATCATCAAGATATAGATCCAGGATAATGTTATATTTTAAAAAATATTTATAAAAATGCAACAGCAATAATTAGATTACATAATGATAGTAGAAAAATCAACATTGAAAAGGGTGTAAGACATGATGACTCCATATCTCCAAAACTTTTTACAGCAGTACTGCAATAATTATTTTGTGGAATAAAATAAGAAGCTAAAGGAGTGAAAGTAAATGGAGATTATTCAAGTCATTTAGATTTTGTAGATAATGTAGTTGTTTTTGCAAATAATGCTTTAGAGCTACAGGAAATGCTTCAGGAATTATCAGATGAAAGTAGGAAAGTAGGACTAAAGATAAATGTTAAAAAGACTAAAGCAATGTTTAATAGATTTTCTCAAAATATGAAAATAAAGATTGATTATGATGAATTAGACAAAGTTAACAGTTACAATTACCCTGCTCAGATTATTAATACAGATGGAAATATAATGGATGAAATTAATCATAGAATTAAACTTGGTTGGAGTGCTGTTGGTAGAAATAACTTGACACTAAAAGGAAATATGCCTATGTGTTTGAAAAGGAAGGTTTTTAATAAATGTATTTTGCCTGTGCTTACTTAATGAATCTGAGACTTGGACTAACCTTTGCTGTTTGCTTAATCGGGCTTTTGATACATATGTTTCGAAATTTGCCGGTAAATTGTAGTTTTTGGACTCTACGGTTTACGATTTTTAGACGAAAAGTTTTATAATATACTGTCTATTGAATTATTTTACAAGTAAAAATCAATTAATTGATGATTTAGTCAAACAAAAACTAGCTTTCCATCTCTGAATCTTATTGGTGTTGAAATTTTGTAAACAAAAGAAATGGAAAAGCTCCCTTCTCTCATCTTTTCTTGAATCTTATTGGCTGTTAAAATTTTTATATGGCTGCCAAAAATTAAAATTACAACGCTTTGTTTATTTTGAAAATGATAAACGAATGTTTTAGAGCATTTTAAAATATTTTTGATGAAATACAAATAAAATACAAATTATTTTCATATAATATGTCAAAAATAAATATTATTTTACAAAAATAGTTACGATTTTAGCAAGAATTATTTATTTATTGCAAAGTCGGGAAAAAAAATCATAACGTGAAATTCGATTGGTTTCTTTCATGTCAACCGAACAAATATTTTTAAAATTAAAAATCAAAATTTATTTTTGAACAAACTTTCGTTTATTTTTATAATGTTAGAAATTACTAATATACTTTTTAAAAACGAAACTAAAGTGAATATATTTAAAAAAACGGTCAATAACTTTTGAAAAATTGATACATTATTTTGTGCATCGGCCAATTAAAAGCTTTGAGTGATACCACCTGCAGCGAATGAACAATTGGACAGTTAAAGGGTTAATAGAAGAGCAATACAGAGACTTCAGTCCACTCAAAGAAGTATGGAGAGATGTATGTTGGGAGTAACAAGAAGGGATCGAAAATGCAATGTACTGACCTCATTGAAAAAATTAAAAAACTAAAGTGGAATTGGGCTGGACACATTGTTAGAAGAGATGATAATAGATGGGCAATTGAAATTTTAAATTGGATTCCAAGACATTGTAAAAGACCCAGAAAGAGACTATATGTGAGATGGATGGATGAAATAAGAAAGTGTGCATGGGTTATGTGGAGAAGAGAAGCTAAAGATAGAAAAAAATGGATTGAACTTGGAAAGACCTTCATCCTGCAGTGGATTGATAATGGTTGTTGATGATGATATATATATATATATATATATCATCATCAATGGTTGTTGATGATGATATATATATATATATATATATATATTGTGATGATCACGTAAAGTCCTCGGCACACATATATATTTATTAATAAAATTAGAAAGTAATAAAGGTGAAATAAATTAGCTAATAAATTTTTTAAAAAAAAAGGAAAAGAAAAAATTGAAATTCTAATGTCAAAATTACTGTGGATTTTGTAATAGTAAGAGAAAGGGAGGGGGGGTGCATAAATAAAGAAATGCGTCTCTTTCTCTCTTGTAAGTCAAATGCTAGAAAGTTATTTTGTTTATTGTGGGAGAGGGGAAAAGGATGCATAAAGAAATGTGTGTCTTCTCTCTCATTAAAAAAAAACTATATAATAACAAATTAAAATAAAATGTAAAAAACAAATGTGAAAAAAAAATTGAATGAATTGTAAATTTAAATAAAATGTAATATGTGATATATAAAAGGAAAAACAATATGGCCATAGGTGTGAAAGTCTGTTGGACAAATTAAATTCCACGGACAAAGAAATCTTTTAAATTAATCGGGACTTACATTCCGGTCACTAATTAAATAAAGAAACCTAATGATAAGAATTGGTTGGAAATCTAAGTCTTAATTAAAAATTTTTAAAAACAATGAACAAAAGAATGAGATTAAGAAAATTACAATTGTTGTCTGGCATTGCTAGTAGAGACTTTAGAGAAGCAACAGCTAAAAGAAAATGGAAGAAGTGCATGGCTAGTGGCGTTAAAGGGACATGGGTTCGGATTCAAGCCGTCTCATCACTGACTTGCAATGTAAGATCTTTGCCTGACCTGCTAGAGGGACCGCTGCTTCTGTAGCTGTCAATTGAAACTCAACCTAAAGAATCAACCAGCAAACTGGATAAAAATAACCCCATAAACTGAGGAAGTTAATGGAGAACCTAAGGAATCAACAAGCAAAACTGGAACGAAAATAACCCCACAAACTGAGGAGGTTAATCAAGAGCGCTCGGAAGAAATACCCATGGGACAATTACAACAAAGCCTAGGTAAAAGCATGCATGCATTTTCATTTATCTACTATTCATAACTAAATATAAAATTAATGATTTGATAAAATAGGACTCTATCAACAGGACTTTAAGAACTTTAATATCTGATCTATTTTCATATGTTTATTATAGCCATGTATTTTATAAGTGTGTGTTTATTATTATTATTATTATTATTATTATTATTATTATTATTATTATTATTATTATTATTATTATTATTATTATTATTATTATTATTATAATGTAATTTTTTATATAAAGTGTGAATATTATTATTAACCATATTTGTCATTAAATTTTATATCCTTGCTTTATTCTCCTATCACCAAGCTACGACAGGGGGGAAACTGTAATTAGTGATTAAAGGGGCATACTGATTTGTTTAAGATATTCATGTGCTGCTTGTTTGTGCGAAATCCCAATTCTAAAAAATAAATAGCAAGCGCTGGACATTCGTTAAATTTCTTTGAAATAGTTTGCTCTGTTCAGCAGCCGAGAGTTCTTGGCTGGGGAAAATAACGCCAAGATAATATGTATGTATTGCCTTGGGGTTCAGTCAAGGGTATAGATATGAAGTTAAATTTGTATCTGTATTAGCTCTCTGCTTGTATTGTAACAGCGATGGTTAAATAAATAAACAATCCATTATAGTTGGAAGCTAAGCCGGGATATTTCAGTTAGCAAAACTGTTAGTAAACAAATAAGAAATAAGAATAAGTAAAGTTGTAAAAAATAAATGTATAATAAATAAATAAATGAAAGGAAGAATCAAAGTTGTGAAAAAAATAAAGTATAATAAATAAGTCTAAAATATAATTGAAAGTAGTAAAGATTTAAATCAAATTAAGCAACCATCCAAATAACCATTTCCGTTATAATATATATATATATGATTACACAATAATTATTTTTTATTTAAAAAATGCAAGCAAAATAAAAGATTATGAAATAATTGACATTATTATATTTGATGAATTTATATTTCTGTTAATTATTGTCAACAATATTTACCATTTTAAGTATCAACCTAATCAGCTATTTATATTTCCATTTTTATCTTTTATTAACTCTATAAACACTGTTTTAATGTCATAAAACAATACTGATTACTAGTCAATCATTTGAAGAATTCTTTAGAAAAATGGTAATTCATAGACTTAATTTATAAATTCAAGGTATTATTTAAAACCTGCTAATTCTTATTTTTTAGCTAACTTTTGGTAGTAATTGTTTGGGTTTTTTTTTTCAATTTCATAAAAGGTCAATTGTAAGTTTTCTTTAGCTTATAAAATTAATTGCTTTAAAATTTCTAAGTTTTTGTTTTGATTTGTAAATGACAGATTTCTTTTTGAACATTATTCTATCTTTAAAAATGTATGTAAATTTATTATTTCTTATTAGCTTTTTAATTAAAAACTGAGAAAGGAGAAGAGGAGGATTGAATGGCATCTATAATATTCCAAAATTTCAACAACCTGTTTTGATTTGTAATGGATAGATTTGATTTGGAATATGATTTTGTCTTTAAAATTTTTTTAATTCTTTCTTAATGGCTTTTTAAAAAGGGAGGGGGGGGGCATCGGTGATAACTTGCTCGTCTTATCTATTTTAAACAACTTCTTTTGATTGATAGATTATTTTGGAAATTTGGATGATTTAAAATAAAAATAAAAAAATTCTTTGATTTATTAAAAAGTGAGGAGATATGGATGAACTGCATCTGTTACTTAATTCAAATAATTTGGAACTTATATTGTCATTAAAAACGTATTCTTTTTTTTTAGCTTCTTAAAAAGTAAGAGGAGGTGGTGGATTGCTTTTTTGACTAATTCACAACTCTATTCTGTACAAAGCTATTCAAATACTACAAATAAAAATGAACTGTCTGGCTTTTAAACAACAAATTTTTAAAAAATATCTCGATTTACATTATCCTTTTTTTTTTTAAATTAATAACTATTTAAATGCCGTCCCAGCAAGGAAAAAAAAAATTTATATAAATTAATTTGTAAAGAGTTATTTATTGAAGTGTGCAAGTGGGAAAATGTTTTTTTTTTTTAAGAAAAAAAAAAAAAAGAAGTCTTTATGAATCAAGATTTTAAAATAGAAAATGTAAATATTTTAAAAACAAGAAAAATAATCCAAATTCAAAATCCTTCTTCCCTTTCCTCAAAACTCAATAAAAACTCAAAAAAAAAAACAAATAAAAATTAGCAAAAAAATAAATAAAAGGCATGTCAATGAAAAACAAGAGTGAGAAGTTTTAGATTACGTATATAAATTATTAATTTCCTTTATCCCTTCTCTCCTCTTTTTTTTAAATCCAATTAGAAATTGCAAAGAGAAATAAAAGGTCACCAATAAAAAATTAAGAAAATGATGGTTGACCAAAAAAATATTTACCAATAAAAAATAGATTATATAGTGAATTTTCAAATGTAATCATAGTACAATGGCTAGTTCTGTGCCTCTCTCAATTATATTTTAAAACAAAACAAAAGAACAATCCAAATTTTCAAATATTTTTTTTTTCAATTACAAATAATAAAAAAATCATTCTTTGACTTTTATCTACATTTTGTAAATTGCTTGTTTTATTATTTCATCTCCACCCACACAGGCATACGATTTCTCTCACATATTTATTTACCACAACTACATTGTTTTTTTTAAACGAATAAGAAATTGAAAAGAGAAATTATTACCAAAAAACAAAAGATCTGTTGTCAATGACAACTAATACTAAGCCGTATTAGATTAAACTACGAATTTATAAATTTAGTCATAGTATTATTAACACTAAGATAAATCGCCATTTTTGGAAAAAAATCTACAACTTCTAGATTAGTCATCCCTGTGTTTAAGGACTGAATTAAAGAAGAAATGTAGATAGCCAATTAGATCAGTATCATACTTTATTTATAACAGTTTATTTATTTTCAATTTTGTTAATATTATAAATAAGAAGTAACTTCTCAGAGCATATGCTTTAAAATCTACGTGCATTCTCCTGTAACCATCAACTTTAAAACTATAAATATATGCTTATGCTTAGAGTTTATATCTATGTAAACCAATCTTTTCCACCATGCTTAAACCAGGGCTTCGATGTATTGGATGCCCGAGTTATAATTTGTCATTCGAATTGTACAAATCTATTTGCTCTACCACAGGAGAGAAATACAATCTCATTTTTAACACCTGAAATTAGAAACAAAATAAATTTAGAATTCACTATAATATAGCATATTAGTTATATAGCACATGCATATGTAATATTATAAATAAGGAATGATTTCTCAGAGCATGCTCTTTAAAATCTTTGTGTACTCTCCAGTGAGCATCAAACTTAAAAGTATAAGTATACACTTAAGTTTTAGAGTTTATATCTATATAAAGCAATCTTTGCTCACAGTACTTAAATCTAATTGCAGATAGTTAAAAATAAAATTGTATCTCTCTCCTGTGAATAGATAAAATAGATTTGTAAAATTCAATTGATAAATTATAACTCAGGTTCCTAATAGATTGAAGTGTTAATTTAAGCATCGTGAGCAAAAGCTGGTTTATATAGATATAAACTCTAAGCATAAGCATAGCTTTATTCTTTTAATGATGATATTCATAGGAGAGGGCACAAAGATTTTGAAGCACATGCTTTGAGAAGTTACTTCTTACTTATAATATTACATATGTATATGCGCTATATAAGCATCAGATTATATTACAAATTTTGTTAATAATAATTCAATAGCATGGAAAAGTTAAGCATATTCAAGAATATTTTCTTACAAATATATCTCATAAATTTAAAAAGTGTTACTTGATAGCCAATCATGAATGACATTGATTACAATAGTTTTTGTCTAATTAACAGCAAACAGCAATTAGTAAAAATCAAGCAGTACTTATAAAAATAATTTTGGGAAAGTCCTGTATCAGCTCTACAATGGATCTCTCTGCTGTCTATCTATCTATCTATCTATCTATCTATCTATCTATCTATCTATCTATCTATCTATCTATCTATCTATCTATCTATCTATCTATCTATCTATCCATCCATCCATCCATCCATCCATCCATCCATCCATCTATCTATCTATCTATCTATCTATATATCTATCTATCTATCTATCTATCTATCTATCTATCTATCTATCTATCTATAGCTACCTATCCACTTATTTATTAATCTGCATACTACCTACTTATCTGTTTGTATACCTATCTATCTTTTGATCTGCATATTTATCTATCTATCTATCTATCTATACTTTACTAAACATGTCTTTATATATTTATCTGTTTATCTATTCATCTATTTATCTAATTATCTATCAACAATTAATTTTTCAATGCTTTTATTCTACCATTCCATCTTACCATCTACCAATTTACCTATTAAACCATATATCTATGCACTTATTCAATTATATACTGCCAACTGAACAATTATCACATCTATTTATTTATCTATTTATTTATTATTCCATTAGTCTATTATATTAATCTATCTTATCTACCTATTTAACCATCCAACTTTCTCTATCTATATGTCTATTTATCTATCTGATAATCTATTTACTTATATACTTATCTAACTATCCATACATCAATCTATTCATTCAACAAACTTTCTACCTATCAATATATTAATTAATATATTCTTCTATCTCTTATTCCATATATTCAGCTATCCATTTATTCACTTATGTGTTTACCTATTTATATATCTATTTACTTAACTCACTTATCTACTATTTATCTATCTACTTATATATATATATACATACTAAATATCTATCTACTTATATATATATATACATACACAAATCAATATATATATATATATATATCAAAATACAATACAATTTATATAAATTATATTCTTTTAGAAGTACTTTCGACTATACACTTTGTAGTCTTTATCAACTATATAACGTTGAATAATCAAAATGAGACAACCTTTAACAATACCCATAGTTTAATTCAGATTTCTCACAATTCTATTATCTTAACATTTGATGACAGACGATTCATTAACATTTGATGATTTCTTGAAATCAACATAGCCTCTTTTATTTTAAGTTTATTATGATAACGTTCAATTTGAATAATTTTTATATTTTTATAATCAAATTTAAATCCTATTAAATAATGACTTAGTGTGTTTAAAAGAGGACAAGGACCTTCGTATGTGTTTGTTTACAAGAGCGAAATATAATGAAAAAGTTATGGATCAAATGAAAAAGCATAAATTTCAAAATAGTGAAATAATAAATATAGATAGATCTCGCATGAAATTTATAAATGAAATTTTAAAAAAAGCTAAGAATAAAGCTATTGATAGTCACACATATTATAACTTAAATCCATCATCTGCTATTTGCCCTAGGATATTTTCGAATATAAAGCTACATAAAGAAAATTATCCATTGAGATTGATGGTTGATGTTGGTGGTGCATATTATTATCAAACATGTAGATATATTGAATTATTACTTCAAGATATTTTAGATTTTGGAGAATATACTGTTTCATCATCGTTTGATTTTGTAGATAAAATTAAGAATATAAATATAGATTTACATGACACAATTTGTACTTTTGATATAAATGAAATGGATGGATCAATAGATAGAATAGAGTCAATTAATATTATTTATAATGCTATTGTTTCAAAAAATGTAAAGTCTGATATTATAAATTTTATTATAAAAGTATTGCAGTTTATTGATAAAAAATATTTATGTTAATTTTAATAATGAATATTATCAATGAATTTTGGTTGGTTAATGGGTCTTCCTGCTGTTGCTCAAATTTGTAATTTTGTTATATCAACATATGAAAGTAAAATTTTAAAACAATTAAAATATCAAGAAATTAAAGTATATTATAGATATGTGGATGATGTTCTTATTTGTGGAAAACAAGAATTAATAATCAATTTATTTAATGAATTAAATGAGATTAAGGCTATAAAATGGGTTATAACTAAAGAGAAATACAATTCCATAAAATTCTTGGATATTCAAGTTACTCTTAATGATTACAGTTTGGATTATCTTATGTTAATTAAACCAATTGAAACTAGAGGTTTTATTCCATATGAATCATATGTACCTATGTGTCATAAGCTGTCTGGATTGAAATCATTCTTATTTCGAAATGAAAAATTATGCAAATATTCTAGTGATAAAATTAAAAATGTACATTTATTTGTTAATGACTTGTTGAAAATTGGTTATTATAAAAATGCTATTGCTAATATTATTAAAGGATTTAAAAGAAATCAACACTATAATAAAATTAAAAATAAAAATATCAAAATGAAATGGATTTCAATGCCATTTATATCAGATGAGCATGTCAAGTTTATTAGGAAAATTTATAATGGTTTGTGTCATATTGCTTTTTTCTCTACAAATAACGTGAATAGATTACTTAATAATTCTAAAATTCAAAATTCAAAGTTTAATCAAAATTCTATTATATATAGATTGATATGTGGATGTGGCATACAATACATTGGTGAATCTAAGTGTACATTTGAGAAGAGAATAAAAGAGCATATGCTTTTATATAATAGAATTCAAAAAGATAATCAATATGGAACAGATGTAAATAAACCTTCATCATCTGTTATATTTGATCATAATAAATCTTGTCAATATGGATTTAAATTTGATTATAAAAATATGAAAATGTTTCAAATTGAAAGTTGTCATAATAAACATAAAATAAAAGAGGCTATGTTGATTTCAAGAAATTGTCAAATGTTAATGAATCTCTAGTCATCAAATGTTAAGATAACAGAATTGTGAGAAATCTGAATTGAACTATGGGTATTGTTAAAGGTTGTCTCATTTTGATTATTCAATGTTATATAGTTGATAAAGACTACAAAGTGTATAGTCGAAAGTACTTCTAAAAGAATATAATTTATATAAATTGTACTGTATTTTGATAAATATATTGATTTGTATATTACATATATTGTGAAATGAATACAGATATCAAACTTTATTTATTATATATATATTATAATGGTCAGAAAAAATGGAGTCTTACCGTATCTGCCATACAGGGTGCCACTAGGTTATTAGAACCTAGAAAATTTACAGAGTAGGCAGATACACACTGTTAAGATCCAACTTTTACATATATATGGTTTATTCTGACTGTCAGCCCAATGCCACTAGCTCAGCAGAGCAGTAGAGATTAATAATAATGATATATATTATCAAAATATATTAATATTTAAAAAAAAGAATAAAATAAGCCACTGCCAGTAATTAACACACAAACATTTATTTACGCACATATAAAAAAAATTGAGGAATAAAATTTAGATTTAGATTTTAGGTTGGTTATTAATTTTTAAATTTAAATTTTTAGTTTGAACAATCTGCACAGATTTGTTTAATAATATTTTTACGAGTGTCGAGTATGAATAAACTACATAGATTGCATTTGAAAAGAAAATATTCTATCACTGATTTAATCTTAGGCCAAAAGTTCACAGCCAAACCAATGTCAATCCATCTGATATATCAATGTATTCAATGCAGTAAGAATATGACAGCACAAATACCATACTGTCACATATGTACATCTGAACAGCATGGTTATAGAAGACATTGACTCTCGTCCAGACAGGAATACTACATCTGTCTAACAAGAAGAGCAATAAAAAAAACTCCATAAGAAGGGACTGCACTTTTCATCTTACTATCCCATTCCATAGGCAAAAAGGGGGTGTGCGGTATATAATGCAATCCTGCACATAGTGAATCTCATACTACATCTACTAATTACACCAATATATCCAATCCATTGACTCAATTTAACTATGAAACAAATAACCTAAGATTACCCTCCCTTAAACTAACATATATAACTTTACAAATCTATGCAGCCATTCATGCCCAACTTAAATTTAACATTTATATAAGTTCACACAGATGAATTTTATAAAAGTTTATTTTATAATGTTGAGTATAGATAGACTACATAGATTACACAGTTAAAAACATTTCAAAATAAACATAAACGATCAAAATATAAAGTCATTGATGGAATTGCAGAGGGAAATTTACAAGAAACCCAATGGCATTAATCATAAGATGCTGCATTGACACCAATAACTTAAAAGACACTAGAATAAATACATTTTTGGATATTCAACATGAGATATCATATTTACAGACTGTCTATATATTCTAATCAAATATGAAAATGAAAACAATTAAATGTTAACGAATCCATGTGGTCAACTATACCCAACTTAAATTTAATGCATTTAAATAATTTATACAATAAATATTAATAACAATAAAAAAATGGAAATTATTTTTAGCAAACTCAAATGTATAAAAATTAAACATTAATAATTGATTTGAAAAGTCAGATTAAAGTTCATTTTAAAAAAATTAGGTCGAGCTTATCAAATTTTGAAAGTTGTTAATTATTTTTTTTTTTAAATTTTCAGTTATATCTTTTACAGTAGAAGAGCTCCCAGTCCTGTTGTCAATTCCCATGAGATCTTTATTCGAAGACCGTCTATCTGAAGATGGCCTTAGCTGGTTCAATCCTGTTATTACAGTCCTTTCATTTTTAAATAAGTGAGAGAGGGTGGCAAGTGCATCTTATCATACCTCTCAAAAACAATCAAGCTGGAACTGTTCTTAATTTCAATATTTTTTCTTTTTATACAGATCGTCTGGATTCACTGAACCATCAATCATTTTCATTAGGGTCCAAGCACTGGTTTTCTGCTTCTATTGGACATTCTGCTTTAGAGCAGGAAACAATCTTTAATTTTTATCTATATCTTTCATCTGACTTTTTAATTATATAAAGATTCCCAAGGGCTAGTTTGCTTTTCGATAATTAATAACACAATCATTTCCATTTTGAGATTTCAGGAATTAATTAATACCTGTTTCTATTTTTACTTATGTTGCTTTTTTCTAAAATATTTTATATTTAGATCTTTTATCTTTTTTTTATAAAAAAGTACATTCAAATACTTTTTTTTTCTATTTAAAAAAAAAAAAAAACTTGTAAAGTTTTGCATCTGTGTGAATATATATATATATACATACATTTACCAAATATTTTTATAAATGTATGTATATATATATATATATATATACATACATTTACCAACTCTTTTTAATTTTAGCTTTTAGTTTTTTATTTACAAACTTAAAAAAGTTTTTATTCTAATTTTAAATTAATGTAAAGGTATATTATATACTGTTACAATATATTTATCCATCCAACTTTTTACTTATCTATCATTTTCTTTATTCATATATATATATATGGGTTATATATCTCTATTACATATCTATCATTTTCTTTATTCATATATATATATATGGGTTAAAAGTCTCTATTACCTATCTGTCTGACTTTCTGGGTATCTATCTATCTACATATGTGTAGATCTATCTATTTGCCTACTTATCCATTTATGTAATTATGCATCTATTCATCCATTCAACAAAATCCAAACATTAATTTATATGCCATAGATCCACCGATGTATACATCCAAATAAACCATCTGAGTTGTCAGTCTATCTATTTGTCTACCTATATATTTATCTTAGTCAGTCTATATAATTATTTATTCATCTATCATTCTTCTCTTTCCAAAAATCCATCCATCCCTCTTTTTATCCACCCAACTATCTACTTGTTTATCTACCTATCTTTCAAATGACCAACTGACTGCCTTACCTACTTATTTACCTGTGTGCTATTGGTTTCAGAAATCACTATAATAAAGTACAATAACTTAGCTAATGAGCTATTTGTTTATTATTGATAATATCTTGCCATAGTATTTTCACATTTCATAAAGATATGATTCTACCACTTACTAATTTTCTTGAATATTTGTTCATTATTTGGTTTGTACATGTGTGTTAAATTCTTTGCCAGAAATTAGATTGATGTACTTATGCATTAGGAAGCTATGACCATTGTCAAACTTCCATTAAGTTTGGTGTCTAAATAATAACATTCAAATTATATGTTACTTTATATAAAAATTAGAATGTATCAAAGAATTGATGCTTTGAAAAATAATTTCATTTTATATTTAAATATTAAGTTATAAGTTTTATAAAAGTTTTAGGTTATGCAATAAAAATAATCCTATACTATTAGCTGACTTAATTCACTTGAAATCTGATAAAAATAATGACACATCCATTAGTAAATGATGAATTTTGTGACATCTTTTTTTTTAGCAATATTTTATCAAGAAACATAAGAAACGATGCACATATTTAACACAATAAATTAGGAAGAAAATAATTTTCGTGAATAAAGTTAATTTCAAAATAGCTTTAGTGTTTCTGAAAATTAAAAGTTTAATTGCATTTAAAAAATAATTAATTTTTAAAAATTAATATAATTAAAATACCCTATCAAATATCCTATTTGTTAATGATATATATATAATACATATTTTGCGGGTTCATCCGTGTTAAAAACTTTTAATATCAATATACTGACGTTTCGACTTGGTCACACAAGCCATCCACAGAGTTATAAAAAGGTAGAAAGACGGTTGTAGAGGCGCTACAATCACTGGTTTGAATAAAACATTAAAAATCCCACCAATAGCAAAAATGTTAAATTTAAGAATGTTTTTTAAAGAAATCTTTCCAAATAGGAGGAAGTTTGCACGTATCATCTCGCTTATTGATACAATCTGGCCTTTTAAGTATCTCAATGGCTTCTCTGATTTTGCATTGGTAGAGATTATCACATCTGGATATGATCCTGGAACTAGAAAAATCTATTTTATGACCTGAATCTATAGTATGGAGTGAGAGTGCTGATGATGATGAGTGTTGTTTAACTGCATTAGCATGCTCATCTCTCCTAACACTGATGCGACGATTACTCATACCTATGTAAGAAGCTTTACAATTTTTACATGAGATTTGATAGACACCATGAGATTCAAGAGGGATTGAATCCTTAGGCTTGGTTATTATATTGCTGATCTTTTGATGAGCAGAAAATGCTGTATCTATATTATAGCGTTTTAATATACGTCCGATACTGTCTGTAGCTCCTTTTACATATGGAACACAAATCCTAATAGCTGACTTATCATCTTTTTGTTTCCTATTTTGTCTATTTTGGGCTTGAAATAAGGCTTTTTTTATAAATTTGTAATTATAACTATTTGCTAATAAAACACTATTAATATGATTTATTTCTTCTTTCAGATGTGTGTCATCTGAAAGGTTAATTGCTCTATTTAAAAGAGTTTTGGCTACAGAAACTATCTGAGTTGGGTGATGATGAGAATGGAAATGTAAATATCTGTCTGTGTGTGTATCCTTTCTGTAAATAGAAAAAGATAAACTATTTGGTGTTCTGGTGACTAGAACATCAAGAAAAGGGAGTTTTCCATCAGACTCTGTCTCCATTGTAAATTTAATATGAGGATGCATATTATTTAAATGTAAGAAAAAATCATCTAATGTATTTTTTCCATGTTGCCATATGACAAAAGTGTCATCTATGTATCTGAGCCAAATGAGAGGTTTTAAAGATGATGATTCTAAAGCACGAGTTTCTATATATTCCATGAATAAATCAGCTATTACTCCTGAGATAGGTGAGCCCATAGGAGTACCAAAAACTTGTCTGTAATGCTGTCCATTGTATACAAAATATGTATTTAAGAGACAATGTTTAATCAAAGCAATAATATGGTCTGGTAAATTGCAACATTGTGAGATTATATTTAAAGCTTCATCAATTGGAATGTTTGTAAACAAAGACACGACATCAAAACTGACCAGAATGTCACTAGCATTAATTTTTAAACTTTTTAAAACAGAAATAAAATGAAGAGAGTTTTTAATATATGATTTAATAGATGGGATTGTAGGTTTAATGAAATCCAATAAGTATCTAGCTAAAATATGAGTTGGAGAACCTATTGCACTTACTCTGTGGATGGCTTGTGTGACCAAGTCGAAACGTCAGTATATTGATATTAAAAGTTTTTAACACGGATGAACCCGCAAAATATGTATTTTATATATTTAACCCGTGCAAATCTTCGTTTTAACATTACTAACCTCTACGGGGAGGAAATTTTTAAACAGCTTCGTATATTTGAAAGAACGTGGAGTAAGAAATGTAAGTTACTTTGTAATTTATCTTTTTTGTTAGCGTGCAAAAATCACAACGTTATACCCACTTGCTGTAAAATTGTGTTTCACAAGAACAATTATAATGTTAGTAAAATTCTAAGGAAAACCAGCAATATTATTTTAAACTCTTTTATTAAAGAAACTCGGAAAAATTTAGACAAAATTGATAAAGTATTGCTACATTTACGTTTATTCCTTAGTAATAAAATACATCCTTTACTGTGGACTAGTTTTGATCGTATTGCAAGTTTTCGATCGTTTAAAGATTCGGAATTGGTAACAGCAAAGCAAAAGAAAAAATTGCAAATGCTAATTAGAACACAATCCCCAAACATTATGTATCCAAATCAAAAAACCGTTTACAATTTATCTAAGAAAGCCCTCTCTACAGATGAAATTTCGGTTTTAGAAAAAGGTTTCAATTTTGCTTTAACACCTTCCCGGATACCTTTTGAGAAAATTGTCTGTAATGTTGAATCAGCTCTTGATAAAATTGATTCTACATCGGCTGATTTAGCTAGAGCTGAGATTTGTAATATTTTAAAAAAAGCTAAGCTTCCTAAAAATAATTTTTCAAAGAAAGAAAGACAAGCATTAAATAATATAAAATCGGACAAATCAATTGTTGTACTTCCAGCTGATAAAGGTAATGCCACAGTTGTAATGGATCGTGACATTTACCATAATAAAATTTTAGATCTGCTTAGTGATAAAACTTATAAACTATCAAAAAGAGATCATACTACATATTTGGAAAAAACAACAAAAGCTATTATTAATAAATCACCTATTGAAACAGAGATAAAAAATAAAATAATCCCTCGTGAAAAATCTTGTGTCTGTCCAAAATTTTATGGACTTCCAAAAATTCACAAACCAGATACCCCTCTTCGTCCAATAGTAAGTGCAATAGGTTCTCCAACTCATATTTTAGCTAGATACTTATCGGATTTCATTAAACCTACAATCCCATCTATTAAATCATATATTAAAAACTCTCTTCATTTTATTTCTGTTTTAAAAAGTTTAAAAATTAATGCTAGTGACATTCTGGTCAGTTTTGATGTCGTGTCTTTGTTTACAAACATTCCAATTGATGAAGCTTTAAATATAATCTCACAACGTTGCAATTTACCAGACCATATTATTGCTTTGATTAAACATTGTCTCTTAAATACATATTTTGTATACAATGGACAGCATTACAGACAAGTTTTTGGTACTCCTATGGGCTCACCTATCTCAGGAGTAATAGCTGATTTATTCATGGAATATATAGAAACTCGTGCTTTAGAATCATCATCTTTAAAACCTCTCATTTGGCTCAGATACATAGATGACACTTTTGTCATATGGCAACATGGAAAAAATACATTAGATGATTTTTTCTTACATTTAAATAATATGCATCCTCATATTAAATTTACAATGGAGACAGAGTCTGATGGAAAACTCCCTTTTCTTGATGTTCTAGTCACCAGAACACCAAATAGTTTATCTTTTTCTATTTACAGAAAGGATACACACACAGACAGATATTTACATTTCCATTCTCATCATCACCCAACTCAGATAGTTTCTGTAGCCAAAACTCTTTTAAATAGAGCAATTAACCTTTCAGATGACACACATCTGAAAGAAGAAATAAATCATATTAATAGTGTTTTATTAGCAAATAGTTATAATTACAAATTTATAAAAAAAGCCTTATTTCAAGCCCAAAATAGACAAAATAGGAAACAAAAAGATGATAAGTCAGCTATTAGGATTTGTGTTCCATATGTAAAAGGAACTACAGACAGTATCGGACGTATATTAAAACGCTATAATATAGATACAGCATTTTCTGCTCATCAAAAGATCAGCAATATAATAACCAAGCCTAAGGATTCAATCCCTCTTGAATCTCATGGTGTCTATCAAATCTCATGTAAAAATTGTAAAGCTTCTTACATAGGTATGAGTAATCGTCGCATCAGTGTTAGGAGAGATGAGCATGCTAATGCAGTTAAACAACACTTATCATCATCAGCACTCTCACTCCATACTATAGATTCAGGTCATAAAATAGATTTTTCTAGTACCAGGATCATATCCAGATGTGATAATCTCTACCAATGCAAAATCAGAGAAGCCATTGAGATACTTAAAAGGCCAGATTGTATCAATAAGCGAGATGATACGTGCAAACTTCCTATTTTGGAAAGATTTCTTTAAAAAACATTCTTAAATTTAACATTTTTGCTATTGGTGGGATTTTTAATGTTTTATTCAAACCAGTGATTGTAGCGCCTCTACAACCGTCTTTCTACCTTTTTATAACTCTGTGGATGGCTTGTGTGACCAAGTCGAAATGTCAGTATATTGATATTAAAAGTTTTTAACACGGATGAACCCGCAAAATATGTATTTTATATATTTAACCCGTGCAAATCTTCGTTTTAACATATATATATATATATATATATGTGTGTGTGTGTGTGTGTATAAACTACTCCCAATTATCAATATTAAGTCTTATAGCTAATTAATCCATTCATCAAATCGAAGACTCAAGTTGCCATATAATATTTAATGCAATGTGAGATTTGCAATTCGATTTAAAATTATTTTGAATCGTTTACTTTTTAGTTTAGAATTACATTAAACCAAAAGAACCACCAGTTAATTGCTTATCATGTGTAATTCATATGTTTAAGTCCAGCCAAAAAGATATCGGCAAACACTTGTCAAAGCAAAATAACAATTAGGTAATACAAGCAAAGAAGTATGTGATATAGGAAAATAATAGTACAGATATTTCATATTTGGTTTCTTATTGACAGGCTGTAAATTGAAAAATTTCACAAATGACAATTAAAACAATATAAAGCAATCTGGAATATAGCTTTAAAGAAGTAATGTGGTCAATTTAAGATCTTCATGCTTTTTTTTCTAAAATGCTTCAGATTTGTCCATATAAATGAATTTAGTAAAAAGAATAAGATGGTCAGTCATCTGTTCTTATCTTTTCAAAAATTTTATCTTTTGCATTGCAGTGAAAATATTTCAGGTGCTCAATAAATTAGTGTTAGAGTGACAATCTAGTTAATATATATATATATATATATTGTGACAATCTAGTTTATATATATATATATATTGTGCCCTTATATATTGTGACAATCTAGTTTATATATATATATATATTGTGCCCTTTTCTATAGGTCATAAATAGTCAATTACAGTAAATTACTAAAAATTTTAAATTTTAGAATATGTTATTTTAATATGTTGATTATATTTTGATAATTATATCTGTAAGGTATAGTTTGAAGCTAAAGAAAATAGGTAGTATATAAAATTATAGCGAATCATTTAAAAATAGTTATGTAAAGCTGAAAATATTGTTGCATATGGTTGCAAAAGCTGACCATATAAAATAACACAGCTATAAATATTTAAAAGAATATTTAAATGTTAAATTTTAATAGTTTTAAACTTATAGAAGTAAATGTTATATTTTAAATTTATAAAGTCATGTTTAATAATCTAATAAAAATCATATATTTTAAAGAATTAGCTTTATGATAGTGAAAATTGTATTTAGTTCTATATTTTCTAAATTGTTCTTCCACAATTTTATAATTATATTATTTAATATAATAAGTGTAGCAATTTTATAAATCCAGACAGAGAAATAGATTGAAAATCGTCTGTCTTAAATTTTAGTAATCATGTGACTTATAAACTACATACTTTCACACACATGCTTGTTTGTATTTAAAATAACAAAGTTTGAAATATTTAAAAGTTGTATTATAGAACTGGATATAATTACTATCTATCATAGAAGTGAATATTAAATAGTTGGTATAAAATGTTTCTAAATGTTTTAAGTAGTGTTTTAAAAAGACGATACAGTTAATAAAAAAGTTAATATTTTTGTTTAAATAAAAATAGATAAATTAAATATTAAAAGTAGAATAAATTCATTAAATATTATTTTAAAAGTTAATTTTAAAATATTTTTAAGTAATTTATCAAAGTAATAATTGATTTAAAAGTAATATTTTAAATAATATTTTGGGTTTATTACGTCATAAATTTTATTTTAAAAATTTAATTCTGCAAGTTTGCAAAATATGTAAATTTGTTCTCAAACTAAAAGTAAGAATTAACCAATAGGATAAGGTATTCTTGCAAGGTATAAATATCATTGTAACTGATTTATCAGAGGAGATTAATAATGGATTAAAACCAGAGAAAGGTATATTAGTAACTATCAAAGAGATAGTATTTTTAAATTTTTATTTTAGTCATTTTTTAGTACTTTCTTATCGTTTTATTTGCAAAAACTAATTGATATTTTTAAGAAGTATTTTGCAAAAAAGAGTTGAAAATATAATATATTTTAGAGACTTCGTGAAAATGATTTGCTAGGTTGTAACAGTTTGCTTACCAGGATTATTTTATTCTAAGTTTAACCTAGAACTCCGCAATGAAAGATGGATATACTATGAAATAAAATGTATATAAATTCTAATAATGAAAAAAATGTTTGGAATATTTGTTGATACAACTTCATTAATGCTTAACCAGAGAACTGTTTTGGTACATAAAAATCCGGATATTATATGGACGTAATGGAAAGCTATTTGCCATCTAAAAAAATTGGAGACGCATTATTTTATAAGCTTATCCAAGATTTATTTTTTTAAATAGTAATAAGACAATTATATCTTATAAATCGTTTTATAAAATATTATATCAAAAGGAATAAAATGTTTATTTCTTTTTGAAGGAAACATTTTTCTATATATATATATCTTGAAAGAATTAAAGGAAGAAATTACAGAGAAGATTTTATTAAAAGCATTGTGATCTATAAAATTTCTAGTCTCAGAAATATTAAAAATGCATCTTTAGAAGTATTTGTTTTAAAGCACTTTATTAAGAATGGAAACCTATATATAAAAAAGTAAACATATAGTTAAATAAAAAGATGGATCCATGAAAATATAAATAGTATTTAAAAGTTTATCGGATAACTAAAGTTAAATTAGATGGAGGATGCATCAGATGTTCCGGAAGAGAATATTGAATAAACTTTGTGGGAATAATTCTTTAATATTACAGTTTAATAATTATCATTCTGAACAGTAAAGACCCGGGATTATTTTCTATAAACTTTACTAAAATGGATTAATAATTATTGGAGAACATTTTAAAAACTCTAGAGAAAATAATAAACATTTTGGACTTATCATGAACTATTGTCAAGTGATACGTAATTATAGTTTTTGATTACTTTTTTTATTAACTTAGCTTAAATGTAAATTTTTTATATTTTTATAAGATTAGAAAAACATAAAACATTAATTTGTTAATAACATATAATTTTATAATATAATAATCTAATAATTTAGATAAGATAATTTTTAGATTGGATGTATATTTTCTTTATGTATGCAATGTTTTATATCCAAGTGGAAGAAGGAAGCCTACTGAACACGATGACCAGATAAAGGTTATTTGGTAATGATAATGAATATTAATAATTTATAATGTATGTTCTTTGTTTTCTTTTAGATTATCTATGAATAGCGAGAATGGAGTATAAATGTTTTAGTTATAAATGTAAACGCATTTTTCATATAACATTTTAAAAACATTATGAGAGAGGATTGATTTAAAGATATGCATACAATGATTGTATATTAGTGATGTAATCTAACATAGTAACAAATATTTATGTGATTCTTTTAAAACTTTTCATGTTATTGGATATTCAAATATTATCTGATTAGATTGTATATGCTTAAACATACAGAATAATGAAATAAGCAAACTTTTCTTGTGGAACAGTAAGATTGTTTTAAAAACTATCAGTGAATTTTATTTATTGTTTTGTAAATGCAGATAGTTATTTATCGATGTAAGATGTGGAAAATCTCGAGAAATAATAGTGAGATAGTGGCTTGGAAGTACTTGGGTAGACAGGAAACCAAGATGATGTTTTTTTAAAAAAATAGGATGGGATAAGAAAAATGAATAAGACTTATAATCTTTGTGTAGATATCAGTATAGTTAACAAAGCCCTATGACTGGTACACATATTATTTGGACAGTGTTTATATTTCTTTAAATATTTGGTGTATTAATAAAGCTGAAGGAATGGCTTTAACATCATTTATGTACTAGAGGATATTAGACAGGTAAATGTCATACCTCTATTTCTTGTTAATGCACTGTGCCATGATTTTTTTGATATGTTATGAGTGATACTCTATCTTTCTTCCTTAATCCTATGCATCTATTTCGCTATCGTTATTTCATGTAACTGCATCGTTTAGTAAGATATTTTGAAAAAAAAAAGGTAAATAATTTAGAGCTTAGGTTCTGCTATCGTTTTGTATAAGATTGGTTTATTTGCTTATAAGGAATAGAATTTTATAACTTAAAATCGAAGGTCCAATGAATCCTAAAGGAAGGGAAAGAATCATAGAATATATTTTGAATTTATTTCGGAAATGAAATATAAATTTTTAGAATGGAGTATCTAAACAAAGATATTTTCTTTAAAATGTTAATAATTTTGGAATGCTTATTATGTTATTGTTTAGAAAAATAAGTATTGCATATTTTTAAAGTACAATAATATACAATAAATGTTATAAAGAATAGACACAATATAATTTTATTTATTGAATAATAGGAATATATCAATGATTACACTTAAATCATTTAAAGTAAGGCTAAATGGGGATATGTTGTGTTTGGTAAACAAAGTATAATAAGTGTTATCCACTAAAATCTAATACTGAATTTTGGATAAATATTTATGTAACATCTTTGATATTGCAAGATGAAATTTGTTTAATTTTATTTTAAGAAATCCATACTAATTATAATGTTAATTTTGCTTTCTGTAGAATGTTTTTCCTACGAATGTGTTTTAAGAAAGATATAGTTTAATAATATTAAGGATGAAATATTTTGTTAATAAAATAAATAAACGAGAAACCAAATGGTAACATTTTATTTTGTCTTAAGTCTAAATAAAGATATAACTAAAAATAAATTATTTTATAACCCAGTAGATAAAAATGTAAAGTATAAAATAAGGATATCCACTGTAAATAGTGTACATAAATTGTTTATTTTATTTTGTTGTTATTAATAAACTTTGTTAAATTTTGTTTTTCAAAATTCTTGTGTCTGAATTGTTTATTTCTCCACTTCACTGCATGAAATCACGATATATCCATAATAATAGAAACAAACATATAATTTTGCACAAAAGATAAATAGAGAATTATTTTAAGAATTTAAATATTTTATTGGTATTCTTTTAATTAAATAATCATAATTTTACATTGTTTTATTGGTCATAAATCAGTTATCATAATAGTATATTGAATTATATGCTATCAGTTTCCACACATTTTGTTTGTCAGATTATCAAATGCTACCACGTAGTTGTTATATTATTACATGAAGATAAAAGATTATATTATATTATTTGATTATTTTATTATGGTAATAAAAATATAACGAAAAGAAAAGATATACAGAATTAGTTATACAATGAAGAATATTATTATTATTATTTATTATTATTAGTTTCAGTGTAGTAGATTATGACATAAAATTCCCTTCTCATATTTTACTACTGTAATTTTAAATTAACTTAGAATAAATTTATTAACCTGAGATTTTATAAAGCTAAATTATTATAAATAGAAGATTAAGATGTAATTATGAGCTTAATCTTAGTGAGTAGAAGTTATTAAAGTCGTAAGAATACTATGAGTTTGTTATTTGAAATAGTAATAAGGGGGGGAGGATAGTGTTCTTATGCCATTGAGGTAGTATTCCGTAGGATATTGGCTCAATGTAATCTATCTTGTCACCTGTATTTTCACTTTAAATCTCATGAAAATATTAAATATTTATTTAATTTATTTTATAAACTGAACCTTATTCGTATTTTAAGTTTGAGCTAGTGAAATATTTAATTTTAATGCTGAATATTTTATTTATTAATTATTAAATGAGCTAGAACCCGTTTTATTTATATCATATACTATTCTGAAATGAAGATGCACAAAGGCACGGTTAGAATATATATATATATATATATATATATATATATATATATATATATGATATATATATATATATATATATATATATATCATCAACCATTATCAATCCACTGCAGGATGAAGGTCTCTCCAAGTTTAATCCATCTTCTCCGATCTTTAGCTTCTCTTTTCCACAACACCCCTGCACATTTTCTTATTTCATCCAGCCATCTCACTTGTGGTCTATTTCTGGGTCTTTTACAATCTCTTGGAATCCAGTTTAAAATTTCAATTGTCCATCTATTATTATTTCTTCTAGCAATATGTCCAGCCCAACTCCATTTCAATCTTTTAATTTTTTCAATAAGGTCAGTAACACCTGTTTGTTGTCTTACCCATACATTGCGTTTTCGATCTCTTCTTGTTACTCCCAACATACATCTCTCCATATTCCTTTGAGTGGTCTGAAGTCTCTGTATTGCTCTTCTATTAAGTGTCCAAGTCTCAGATCCATAAATGAGAACTGGTAAAACACATTTGTTAAAAACCATTCTTTTCAAACACATAGGCATATTTCCTTTTAGTATCAAGTTATTTCTACCAAAAGCACTCCAACCAAGTTTAATTCTATGATTAATTTCCTCCATTATGTTTCCATCTGTATTAATAATCTGACCAAGATATTTGTAACTGTTAACTTCTTCTAATTCTTCATAATCAATTTTTATTTTCATATTTTGAGCAAATCGATTAAACATTACTTTAGTCTTTTTAACATTTATCTTTAGTCCTACTTTTCTACTTTCATCTGCTAACTCCTGCAACATTTCCTGCAGCTCTGAAGCACTATTTGCAAAAACAACTACATCATCTGCAAAATCTAAATGATTTAAATACTCTCCATTTATTTTCATTCCTTTAGTTTCCCATTTTAATCCACAAAATACTTCTTGCATCACTGCTGTAAAAAGTTTTGGTGATATGGAGTCACCTTGTCTTACACCTTTCTCAATGTTGATTTTTCCAGTATCATTATGTAATCTAATTGTTGCTGTTGCATTTTTATAAATATTATTTAAAATATGACAATATCCTGGATCTATACCTTGATGATCCAATGCTTTAATCACTGAAGAAATGTGTATAGAATCGAATGCCTTTTCATAATCTACAAATCCAAAACATAATGACAACTCATATTCATTTGTCCTTTCTATGACTTCTCTCAATACCTAGATATGATCTATTGTACTAAAACCACTTTTAAATCCAGCTTGTTCTCTTGGTTGGTGGAAATCCAAAGTTCTCTGTAGACGAGTTGTAATTATCTTGGTAAAAATTTTATATAAAACTGATAAAAGGCTGATAGGTCTGTAATTTCTAATATCTTCTTTATCACTTTTTTTAAATATTAATATTATTACTGCATTCTTCAATCTTCCGGTACATATTTATCATTTAGACATTTGGTATATAACTTTGCTAAAATTGTTTCTATTTCTTCACCTGCTTCTTTTAATATATCAATTATAATTCCATCATTTCCTAGAGCCTTTCCTTTCTTCATACATTTAATTGCATGTCTCACTTCTTCATTTAAAATTCTGGGCAATTCGGAAGATGTAATAGATATAGAAGGTACTTGTTCTTGTTCTTTATTACTATATAATTCTTGATAAAAATCTTCTACCAATTTCATGATGTCATCTCTCTTTTTAGTAATAATTCCATCTTTTTTTTTTTATTGCAGATATAAATTTCCTACCAATACCAAAATGTTGTTTAACATTCTTGAGACTTTTATTTTCTTCTACAGCTTTCCTTGCTATTTCACAGTTATACTTTCTTATATCATTTTCAACTCTTTTCCGTACCATTTTACAAAATTCGAGATAGTCAATTCTTTTTAATACACCATTTTTGTATATCTTTATATTCCTTCTTTTCTTCATAAATTCTCTAGTCTCAGTAGAAATTTTATTAGTCAATTGCTGCTTTTTTCTACCAGCTATCTTTGTTGCAGTTTTTAAAAGTGTATCAGTTATTTTCATATTAATTTCATTCAAATCTGAATCATGTTCAAAATCTCCTAACACTTGAAACCTATTTGTAAGTTCTAATTTAAATTCATTAGAATGTTTCTGAAGATTAGGAATATCAACTGTAAATATTGTTTTTTTTAATAATTTTTGTCTCTCTAGTTTTACATTAACACGTAACTTACACCTTACTAATCGATGATCACTTCCTGTGTTAAATTTATTAAGAACATTACAATCTTGAAATATGTATTTCCTGTTAGTCAAAATATAATCCAATTCTGCTGTACCTTCATTTGGATGCTTCCATGTCCATTTCCTTTTAACATTTTTCTCAAAAAATGAATTCATAATATAAAGTTTTTCTTTTTCTGCAAACTCCACAAGTCTATGTCCTCTCTCATTTCTATTACCATAACCAAAATTACCTACAGCAATTTCATCTTTCATTTGTCTACCAATTCTAGCATTAAAGTCTCCCATAACAATTTTAAAATGTTGTTTACTATGATCAAAAGCCTTTTGTACATCCATATAAAAATCTTCTACTACTTCATCACTATGAGAACTTGTTGGGGCATAAACCTGAATTATCTGCATTTGGTATCTGCTATTAAGTTGTATAACTAATCTTGCAACTCTGTCTGATACACCATCAATCTCCACAATATTGTTCTTCCATTTTTTATTTATAATGAATCCTACTCCACTTGTATTTCCAATATGTGTGCCTTTATAATAGAGTATATGTCCACTTTTTAATTTAATTGTTTCTTCACCTTTTCTTCTGACTTCACAAAGTCCAATAATGTCCTGTTTAATATAAGACAATTCTTCTTCTAATTCTTGCAATCTTCCTTCACTTGAAAGTGATCTGCAGTTGTAAGTACCTAAATAAAAAGTCGTCATCAAATGGCAGCCTGGGTCCGCAATCAGGGGATTCTTAGCACCCTCCGCCTTCGGCCACCAACTGCTGCCTTGGTTGGTGACTTTACAGCCTCCTGGGAATAAGGGCCATGCTTTATTTTTGTCTGTCATAATTGTATATATGTATTGGAAAAATATTTATCATTTACACAAACATTCATTCTTCCTTATCAGGCACTGAGAAGAAAGACCATGGTGTTTTTTGATCTCAAACTCAGAGGTAAAAAGCCAATAAACTCACCACACTGGCAAATGCATGTTGGTGAGCAGCCCATCCATGTTTGTATACTATCTGAATAATCACATAGTAATAACAGCTGCAACGACAAGAACGTATGGAGTGGACATTAGGAATTTGCCCTGCTCGGTTCCTTTAAGGCCTCCAAGAGGAATCAAAGGGTCTCCTTTCAGTTAATAGCAAACTCCTTTTTGCAGCCATATATATATATATAATGATTTTAATATGTAATATAGAGAACGTACCAATAGCACAAACAAACTTTTAATTGATATGTGTGGTAAGAGAATATATTTAAAATCTCTATGTGGAATATTTCTATCCCCAAATCCATTGATTTTGAACTTATGGTTCACCTCAGTGAGGAGCTAAAACATTCAGACCTTAGATCTAAAATATCAACTCAAGAATTTTGTTAGATAGCTGAAGTTAACAACCTTTTCATGTCCGAAAATTTTAGTGTTTCTACTTAAATATTAAGTATTAAATAAGTGCTAGTTCTTGAGTTGATATTTTAGATCTAGTGTCTGAATGTTCTAGTTCCTCACTGAGATGAGCCATAAGCTCGAAACCGAATTGGTCTGGGGATAGGAATATTCCACATAGAGATTTTAAATATTTTTTCTTACCACACTTATCAATTAATAGCTTGTTTGAGCTATTAGGACACTCTCTTTATTATATATTTGTAAATACAAGTGCATAAAAGCAATGTCACACTATGCGTGACTTGCTTTATTAATTATTATAATGATTTTATATGTGCCAATTTTTAATAAAAATCCTACAATTTATTTAATTACTAGTTGGCCATATGATGCTGATATTGTAATAATATTGTACTCTTTAGAAAAATTGACATTCTTATGCTAAAAAGTGCTGCACAAATATAATTTATTATGTTATTAAAACAAACTTTTCTGATATATAGTATTAAGATAATTCAAAAATAAATTTAAAACATAATTTGCTTACCTAATTTTTAATTATAGGAGAGTTGAACTGACTTTCAAACTGTCTTCAGCTATCCATTCTATCTCATATAACCAACATACATGATCACACACATGTGAGAAAGATAAAATGATCTCCAATATATATATATATATTGTAACGATCCGGAGATATATATTATATATATATATATATATATAATGCTAAACCAGCAATCATCAATTGGTCCAAATTATCATATTTTTTACATGTGTGTGATCATGTGTAGTGGTTCTATGAATGATTAGCTGAAGGGAGTTTGAAGTCTATGTGCAAATTCTCTATAAGTATATTTAAACTCCAAGTATATGAGTTATCACATATATATAAAATGGCAACCAGATATTATGTGAAGTTGCATAGATCAATGGTGAAAGTGGCCAAATCAAAGATCATCCAAACTACTTGGTCAACTTATGGGAATTGGATAGATCGTGGAAGACACTACCTTGCATAATGAAGCGAATAAGAGATGCTGAGAATTCTCAATCTACCATGAATTTTTCCATTTAAAGAAGATGCTCATGTTTGATCAAGAGGTTTATTAAATCGTTCATAATTTTATGGGAATATGTAACTGTTTGTTTGTTATGGTTAACATACTGATGCTATAATTTTAAGGTTTTCTTCATTTATGTATTTATTTATTTTTTTATTACTTCCACATTGGATTTTTCGAGATGGAAATACTAAAGAATTTAGATGTATTCATTTCATGATATAAAATGTATTTCTGAAAAAAAGAAAAAATATAAATGGTTCTGTTAAAAAAAAGGACTAGACTATGAAGAAATGAATATAAATGAAGGTAAGACTTATTTTTGACTCACTAACAACATAACATTAGTAACAAAATTAATTATTAATAAAACCTATATTATCCTTTATTAACAAAACACATACTAACAATTACTTATAAAATCAATTGATGACAATTGCAGTTCTCATGATTTATAATATTCACATACAAACCCATTAGTTCAATTATATTTATAAAATAAGAAATTGTATATTGATATGATGATACCTTTTTTTAAAAAAAAAAATAAAAAAATAAATAAACTATGCCATTTGTTTAGATTGGTATGAAAGATCATAATTATTTTTTTAATATGATGGCATGAAAGGTAGAGACCTATGTATACTAAGAATGACCTATAGTTAATGATATTATTATTTTATGTATTTTTTTTTGTGTTATTATTTTAATGAGATTAAGTGGAAGTGAAAGAATCGTATTTATAGTGTTTTTTTTTTTTTAATGTATATTTATATAGTTACATATGCTATGTTAACATAAAATAAATTTGTTGATTTTAATTGATTTTACATCAATTATTATCTATAATTTGTTGAGAATACATCATTGAATTCACATATATCTTGATATTAAATATATATGTAATATATATCCAATGAGTGTACTATATAAGCCATAACATCATGTCATTGCCCACATTGGCTAGATATATTCTTATAATTTATACCTGAACAGAGTAAGTACTTAAATTACGACTGAGTTTGAATTCTGGGGAATCTAATGGATTGACATGAAAATTGGGTGGATCCGATGCATATTGCCAAATGAATGGGGGTTGAATGATAGTAAAGATTCCTCTTGGTTGTAGTGTTATTGGATCTTTCCAGTTTTTTCGTGGATGGCTGGATTATTGTTTCGGTAAAATAATGGGATGGATTTAGGTAAATGGTTGGTTCTACTGCAAGTGTTGATGATGGATGGGGAATTTTCCATTATAATTTTTCAGCATTTATTTATATCCCATTGCATTTTGATGTCACAATGTGGTTGGCTATATGTTTATCTATTCATTGGTCCATTACATTTTTGGTGAGAACAATTGTGTGGCATTGAATCAATGATTTCCAGGCATCAAATATAATTCGGTCTGTTACATATGTTTATTTTCATTTAAGATCATATATGACATGCAGTCCGTTTCATAATTTTATTCATATTTGGAAAATTTGTGTTGTAGAAAATCCATAATTTTTAAGGTTGGATTGGATATTTGATTGTTGAAGTTTGGTTAGTTTTGTTCAAGTATTGATGTTAGATGGGGAATTTTTGTCATTGTCTTGAGGATGTGATGTATTCATGTCACTTGTGACTGATTGATCTCATTCACTGCTCCAACCCAAATTGTAATGTTAGTTACTATTTATCATGAAGCACTTAACAGTAGTCCTGCCATGATTTTACCTCTAAGACTCCAGAGAGAGTAAGGTATAGTTATATATATATATATATATATATATATATATATATATATATATATATATATATATATATATATATATATATATATATATATATAATATTTGCCTTTAAGACTCCAAAGATGAGCAAGGCAATATTTTATAAATAATAGCCCCTAAGACTTGGATGTAAGGCAGGGCAGTGCAATAGTGTTTACAGAAAACTATATTAGGTTGTAGTAACTTAGAGTGACTGAAATGTGATGATCATCTGAGTGTTCATGGAACATTGTATACTTTAAGAGCAGTGAGTAGGTTCTTTTATCTATCTCAAAATTGTGAAATGCTAATCATTGTTTTGGCTGTCAGTATCTGTCAGATCTTTAGAGGAATGGATGAGTATATAACCTCAATATATAGCTTATTCTTAAAGGACTGTTGATAGTATATTTTTCAATCTGTTACATTTTTGGTGACCCAAACGCTTGGGGCTTCCTTTAATTAAATCTCACACCCTGTAGACTGCTTATACATTTATGAGTGCTTAATTTTTTGGGGCCTGAACAGGTATTTAGCCCATATATATATATATATATATATATATATATATATATATATATATATATAAAAGGAAACCTAGTCATTAGACAAATGTGAGCAATCAGAGAGTTAACATCAATGTTAGAGATTGTGAAGTAGTGATATAAAAAAATTGTATATATAGTGATTAGACATGAGTATCTTAATCATGATAGTTGAACTGATTTGTAGTTAGAAGTAGATTGGGAATGAGTAAGTGTACAAGTGATGGTAGAATTCACACCTATGGATCATGTTCATTGCCTTCTTCAAAACCCATCTGAGTTGCCTTGACCTTCACAACGATTTTTAGCACACCTGCATCATTTTTATGTTATTATATATATCCATAAAATTATTTTCTTATATCAGCAGTAGAAACGTTATAGCTATATACCAAAATGAAATATGATTAAAGCCAGTTTTTTTTTTTTATTTTAATGATAAACGTTATTAAATTTAAAACTTCCAACAGTTCTATAATTATTAAACACTTGATTATGTGAATGAATATTTTATCATATTTTTTATAGCAAATAGTTCAATATAATTATCAATAACAAAAAGGGAAAAAAATCTTGGTCCCTGTTATGCTTTAATCAGCAGGTTATAATTTGTTTATTTTTAAATTTTCATAGTTTATAAAGTTCAATTTCAATGGATATATAGCGATATTCTTTCATTTCAGTTTTATTGTTGTTGTTGTTGTTGTTCTTTAATGGCTGGAAAGTTAAAAATATGTATCGAGAAGATTATACGTGAGATTTTCGTTTATTTATTTGCTAAGGATGGCAAGACAGTTAATTTAAAATTGTATTTGGGCAAAACGTTTTCAGTATTTTGAAAGAAAGAATTATTGAACAGTAAATATGCATAGACTGTAAGTTGTTAATTTGATCTATATGTGTAAAAAAAAAAAACTGAAATGAAAGAATATCACTATATATTCATTGAAATTGAACCTTATAAACTATGAAAATTTAAAAATAAACAAATTATAACCTGTTGATTAAAGCATAACAGGGACCAATATTTTTTTTCCTTTTTGTTATTGATAATTATATTGAACTATTTGCTATAAAAATATGATAAAATATTCATTTACATAATCAAGCGTTTAATAATTATAGAACTGTTGGAAGTTTTAAATTTAATAACGTTTATCATCAAAATAAAAAAAACTGACTTTAATCGTATTTCATTTTGGTATATAGCTATAACATTTCTACTGCTGATATAAGAAAAGAATTTTATGGATATATATAATAACATAAAAATGATGCAGGTGTGCTAAAAAAATCGTTGTGAAGGTCAAGGCAACTCAGATGGGTTTTGAAGAAGGCAATGAACACGATCCATAGTGTATTTCAAATATTACCTAATTTTTATTAAGAATTTTTATAATATAGTCTATAGTAGATATCATAACATATGCAAGGTAAAGGTTTTTTCTTACTAATATAAACAATCTAAACAATTAAAATTAATCTTTTACTTTACAAAACAATTTTATTCAATACATAATTAAAAATAAACTTTGAATATTTATACTAATAAAGTATGATAAAGTAAATTGAAATATGATTTACATATCCTAAAATATTAAAGATATTCAAGGCTTTTATCACAAAAGTAAAAAATCACCACACAAACTAAAAACAAATTTTATTCAGGATGGAATTAAAATTAACTTTCCTTGCATATATTTAAAATGTGATTAAAAATTAAAATTAAATTTTTATATTAATTAAATATATTTTAATTTTTATTTAATATTCTTGTAACAATAGATATTTTTATTATATCTATGGAAACAATACATGTTCTCATGAACATATATAGTGTTAACAAAAAAGGATATTTATCCATTATCTGCAGAAATATGAACAATGTTTTATCTTAAATACTGTTATGTGTATTGGATAAATAAATAGTTTCAAAATAGTGACTAATTGTGTATTTGTGCATGGAAGACATCAAGCCAAAATATTTAAACCATCAATTTGGTTTTAACATGGTTTATCTAAAAATATGTGATATTTGAGAGAAAACTGTAGCTAAAAATACTGAGATTATTGAAGTCAGTGTTGCTGTTGTAAAAATTATTTATGCCATCACCATAGCAATATTATTTTGAATGATTATTAAAATGTTTTTCCAAGTTAACTATTATAGATTTTGATTGATTAATGTTAAATATATTTTAGTTGATTTTTTATCGGTATCAATGCATTTTACTGTATAAATGTAATAGATGCAAATTTGTAGTGTTTTAACCCTTTTCCCGCCTCTTACGAGGCTCCTCGTAGACATCTGACATCACTCTAAATCTGCGAGTTTTTATACAAAAATATTTGTTCAATATGTTTTTAAATAGGTTTTTAAAAGCTCAATAAGATGGTGCCCTCTTCTGAATTCTTTTACAAGTAAAAAATAAAAAAAAACTGCATTTAAAGCTAAACAAAGAAAGAAGCTTATTGGTGATTGGCTCTCAGCCAGTTCTCAGCCGACAAAGACGTTCTGATTGGTTGGAAAAAACAAAGAAACCGCCTGATCAAAGAAAATAAAGATAAACGCTGAGATTTTCATTTCGAATGTGATTTAAGTATTAAAAAAAGGATAATTTGACAAATTAAAAATAATTTTTAAAAAATAAACTAAAAAAACAAAATTATTTTCGAAAAATATCGAAGATTTTTGTAAAAATATTGAAGCTGTAGTAAAAAGAAATATTTACTTTTCTATAACGTAAAAGTCGATCTTTTTGTTTATATTATAGCTTTTATGTTGCTGAAATTGAATATTTTAGAATAAATAAATAGCAATTTATTTTTGAAAGAACTTTCGTTCTCTTCATAACCTGAAAAATTAATAATATACTTTTTATAAACGTATCTGAGTTGAATTTAATATTATAGGCGAATATGTTTTAACAATAGGCTTTGTCTTCAATTTGTGAGTTGGCCAATTAAAAGATTTGATTTTTACCTCATACAACCAATAATATAATTAGCAGTTAAAAGGTTAATGTTTTCTTTTGAATTTTAGCACAAACAAGTAATGAACCTATCTCTTAGTTATAGGCAATCTATGCAACAATTTTTGACTATAATCTCTGCAGGAGTAAAAAACTTTCATTAATTGCAGTAATAAAGTGCACTAAACATATAATGAAAAATTTTATACTAAAATACAATATTCTATACTTATTCAATTTTTATTTAACCTTTCAATTTATTTTTATATAAACTTTCATATAGTGCTAGAAATGATTATAATTTCTTTCAATAGCAGAAGTCTATAAAAATCAGATGAAAGTAAAACTTATATTTAAATCACTTTAAGAAATTTTAATTATTACTAATGATAAGATTTTAATTCTAAGTGAATTACCTAAATCCTCAATAGTCACCAATGATTAAAAAAAAGACAACAGGAAATAATACTTTCATCTGTGCTGTTTATGTTAGGCAGAGATTAAACTACATTTATATACTTGTGTAACATAAGCTTTTGTTTATATTTAATTTTATTTATCTATTTTTTTTGTAAAATCATTAAATATATGTTTCTTAATAAATAACTGATGTTTACATTTGCATTTAATTTAAATATATTAGTTTTTTTAAAGAATACTTATTATTTTTTGTTGTTATTTGTAATTAAAAGCCAAATTTTATAAAAATGTTTTGATTACTTAAAATTATGCTTTAATAAAATTTAAGTGTAGAGGTTTCTTAAATGAATAAATGTTTTATTAAATTAACTTTTTAACCATAAATGATTAAATTAAAAAAAATGTTTAGATTACTTTTTATAGCTGTTTAATTGCTATTTTATTTTTATATGAATTTTGCTCTTTGAATTCATGTTTTTAATAAAAAAATTTAAAAAATATAAAAATAAAATAAAAAATATTTTTTTTATTGAAATAAAACTAAAGAGTACTTGCACAAACAATGATTAATTTAGATGTAGAACTGTGTAAAAATACTAAGAAGTAAAATACTTTCAATAGTAAAATCATCAAAAATTATTTAAATGTTTTCCATAATAAACGTAAACATTAAAAAATAAAAAGATTTAGTTACTTACATTATTAAAATTACATATTTTTACTAATTAGAATGCATTTTAAAAAATGGTTAAACATTTTCTAAAATGGGCCAATAGAGCAATAACAATTCAAAGTTTTACTTCTTGGATAATAATTTATATGAAGTGCATAAATATAAATTATAAAATGTACATTATGTTAACTTAATTTTTTTGTCAATACTTTATTTTAATTTAACAAGTCATGGTTTAACAAGATGGCAAACTCATCTGATACAATTTCAAATGGCAACAATAAATATTTATAAGCATTATTTATAAAAGAAAATGACAATGCTTATTATGCACTAAATTTGCAAAAAAATTAATGTTGTTTGCATTAGTAATATACTTTATAAAATGTTTACTCATTAAGGAATTATGACTTTTTTCAGATTTTAAGCTTTTTTTATTTGATATTTAGTGATTATGTTTTAATATTTTGAATCTGTGATAATGAATTAATTTTTTTTTACCATAAAAAGCCATTAATAATTGCTTATTTTTATATGAGCTTGTTTTTCAAAATATGCTGGAGGATCAATTACCATGATATTCTAGGATAAAGTTATTTATAAAGATAAAATAACATGAAATATGCACTTAAAGAGAATTCAATGTTACATGATTTAAATAGCATTATTTAAATAATTTTTTCAGAATTCAAAATAAATAAAAAACCTTTAGCTATGAAATAAGCTTCTCCTAAATAGTTTTACTAATTATATATATATATATATATATATATATATATATATATATATATATATATATATATATATATATATATATATATATATATATATATATATATATATATATATATATATATATATAGGTTTTTGGATTGATTTTTACCTTTTCCTTTTAACAAATTTATCTTTACTCTTTGTTAAATTTCCACAATTGTCAAATTATTTGTTAAAAATATATATTCATATATACACATCATTCTTGAAAATATTAGTGCAACTTTACAAATGTAGAAAAATAATAAACTGTATAATCAGAATAGTAATTTTTTGTTACCATGCAATTGCTGATTAAAAATGTTTTATGAGCAAAATAAAATTCTACAATCCAAGCAAATTGTTCTTATGTGTACATAAACAATAAAATTCTGTTTTAAAATTTAAATTGTCACATTTAATAATTTAACAGTGACCAAAAAATTTGTTAGGATATTTCTTGAAGTATTTTTTTTAGCCAATCATAATTTTATAGTTTATATTATTTTATTTTGCTGAACTTGTCTTCTTCTAAAATCAAATATTTTTTTATATAATCTGAATTTATCCTAAAATTATTCATCAACATATAAATATTACACAAATATTTTGCATAAAATAACTATAAATTTATAAACTATGGAAAAGACAGATTTTTAATTTTGAAATGTAAAAAAGCATGTATGTTCTCATAAGGGCTCCTGGGCATAAGAACAAAAAACTACCAATTAAGGGTATATCTTGAAATTTTTGTAACATTAGTCAAATCATTATTTTAGTTCAAATTTTTGCTGTCAAATGAATACAAAAACAGTAAACAAATGCTAAAATAGCCATAAGAATAATGAATTTAATCTATAGCTATAAAAGTCATCAACACTGTAAGTGTACAGTGTCAGAAGAGTTATTTGAAAATTTCAACAAATATAAACCATTGTACCATATTTAATAAATGCAATGTAAAATTATCAATTTCTTTTCAGGGCAAAAGGGTGCTCCTACATACATTTGTATTTTCTGAATAAATAGCAGTTTTTTACTATGTAATGAAGTTCAATTGTTACTATTTTTTTCTTTTCTGAGCCAATTAATATCTGGTAAAATAAAAACGCACACAGAAAATGTAGGTTCTTTAAAATAATATTTAGCTTTATTACTGCCTAGCATGATTTCAGTATATTTTTACTATACCATAATCATTATGTAATGAAGTGTGATTAAATAATAATTAAAATATTTTATGTCAGATAATATAAATAAACATTATTTAAACATTTATTAAAAGGCATGTGCTCAATTAGCTTGAAAGGCTGATATTTAAATGTAATAAATTATAAAATAAGAGAAAGTCTTTAGCTAAGTTCTAATTTTATAAATAGTTTTATTATCTAAATATATTCTTTTTACTTTGTCTTTTATTCTGAAAATTATGACGAAATGAAAAAATATAAATAGATAATTTATGAGAGGCATCTTACAATCAATATTATATTTGTTGCAAATTATTGTCTGTATGTAAACTGTAATAGTCAAGAGGATCTAAACAAAAATATATAAGTGAACTAGATTCCAACTTTATAGATACTATTTTGCTAATGGATAGGAGTTGAAATAGTGGTAGCTTTTGAGGTCAACAAGATTGATTCATTTATTTCACTAGTTCATTAAATACACATCACTATTGTTTCCAGTTGGGCATTACTTGAATTAAATAGAACCTAAAACTCAAAATATAGTGTTCAATTGTTTTTATTTTGCTTTTAATAATCTAGCATTAATCAATTTGTTTGTTGGATATTACTATACATTTTTATTAATCATTCATATTTACCCAGAATTACATATAATGTTTTTCATAAGTTAACCCCGTGCACACTATCATTATGACTAATACCATTATAAAATTGAGTTCATATGAGATTTCTACTATTTTAAGACTTTATTTGTTTTGATGTTTACTGCATTTATGTAGTAAAATATAGTCACCCTTTGGTTGTTTCAACTTAAATTTAATCTCGTACAGTTATCTATAGTATTCAATTACTAACTGAAAATTCATTTGATGGTAAAAAAATTAAAATATATATTGATTTATTAATTAAAACAAAAATCACAAGTCATAAGTATTGTACAGAGATTCAAGTATAGGAGGCCAAAAATACTTGTCATTGGTAAATGTTTGTTCTCAAAGTAGTCAGTATACTTACTAGAGTTCAACATTTATAAAAATAGTAAAATAAAAATTATATATTTTTATAGGTTTGCTTATACATTTATGGTTATTTCTGGAAAATAATGAGAATACGGTATTTGAATTAAGGTTTATTCAAAAATGTTTTTTTTTTTTAGAAATACGTGTCAAAAGAATAATAACATAAAGCATGTAAATTATAATTGCCTCTAAAAGAAATACTTCTAAACCATCACAGCTATTTTTTTATCATTTTTTAAAAATAATTATAAATGAAATATAAAATTTTAAAATATAATTTCATTGTTTTAAATGTATATGACAAAAATTTATTTGAGTTTTGAAACTGAAGTTCAGGTAAATTTTATTTCACTCCAAATATATTTTTATTGACAATCACGAAATAATTAAAAGTTATTGATCTGAATACATATTTCAATTTATTATTTATATTTGTAAACGTTTTTTTTTTTAAAAAAAATTGGGTAAATATGATGAAAAATATTTATTGTTTAAAGTAAAAAAATGGTAAAGTACCCCAAATGACGATCAGGAACTATCAAAATTTGTTAATGAAAGTTAATGAACTGCATAATAAAGAAATAAATTACAAATATTAATCAATATCGAGGATAATTTATATAATAAAAACAAAATTCATTTACAAAATAAACACAAATCAACAATAAATAACAGCTATAATATTATCTAAATTCAAATTCCAAATGTCATCTTTATTAATAAGTCTTAAACTTTACAGCTTTTGACTTTAATATATCCAACTTTTGTCTTTTTTTATATTTATATTCTGCATGACAAACTAGTGAAATAAATCAATTTATATTTTAAATTTAAGACATAAAATAAGATAGATTTTTACTCAGTTACATGAATAAGTACATGAGCAAGAGAATTTTTTTTTCATGTGTCATAGCATCAGCCGGGAAGCAAACCCGCTAACTCGGGACAAGTGCTTGTAAAACAGCTGTCGCTGACCTCTCGACCACCAATGCTTGACTCAACTATTTTTTATATAATCAACAAAAGGAAAATGTTTCTTATGTGATATTATAATACTTTATACATTAAATAGGTAAATAATATTAAGGATAAAAAAGTAATATAACTATCTTTCTTTAGAAATAATAATCAAAGACACGGTTTGTGATTTCTTGAACCCATCTTAAGATTGGTTTATTTCATTAATATTTATTTCTATTAAAGAATATGGTGGAGTTTATGATTTTATAATCAGTACAATTTCATAATTTTTATATTGTGGATTTTTCATATTAGTATATTTTGCTAGCTAGGAATAGAAATTGATTAAAGGATGGTTGAAATACTTTACAAACACATGAAAACATATTTAGATTTTTATAATTTTCTAAATAAATTTCTATAGATTTTCACATGGTGTTTACTTGTAAAGCATTTTATGGAAATAATGTTCATAAAAATAGAATCAATTGTAACAAAATACATATTTTAGAGCATTTTCTAAATTAGCTTTATATAAGATCCAGGGATTTTAGAAATAGTTGCAACAAAGACATTTCTGTTTAATATAGAAATATACTGACATGGCACTTGAAAAAGAAAATCAGTCACCCTCAAGTATTATATTATCAACAGTTATGATATACACACAAGGATATAAGTAAATCAATGGGTTATTTACTGGATTATCCATTTTTGATCCAATTTATAAGTATATTGTAGTCTATATTGATTTTAAATCAGTGCAATGTGGTTTGACTGCTAATCAATTACAGCTTCCAATGTTTTTTATTATTACTTGGCTATTTTTATTCTTTGCTAGTATAAATAACTCAGCAGCTATTTTTATTGCTAAAGACTTATTCTTCGTTACCATTCTGTTATTATCAATAACTACTGAGCTATCATATTATCTAAATTACTGAAAGTGAAAATTTATTTGAAATATAAGTGCTGTTAATAATAATATGTAATCATTTATATGAGATTTTTTTTATATAAAATATTGATTTCAGTACATTATGCTAGTGCATCTAATGCACTCATACACACATATACTTAAGATATATTATCCAGGTTTATACATGGGTAATTAATAACAGTACAACTGTGTTGATGCCTAATTCAAATATTCTTTTCAATGTCTAGCACAAGAGTTGGCAAATTGCAGTTTGTGAATCAAATAGGGCTCTTTAATACCAATGTTATGGCTTTTTATCATCATCATCAACAGTATTCTATCTAATGGACAGGTCCATAAAGTAGTTACATCATCAATTCATCCATTTTATTCATTGTCCATCTCTTCAATTCCATGTAACTCTTTCCAACTCTTATATGATTCAACAATACCAATCTTTTCCATCCTTTCTTCTTACTTCCATTCACCATTCCTTCAAAAATATCTTTCATTAAACTATAATTTCTCCTTAAGATATGTCCAATCCAATTTTTTTTCTCTTTTTGATTTCCTCAATCAATGTTCTTTTTTATTTACTCTTTCAAAACTTTTTCATTTGTTATTTTATTTATCCAACTGATTTTTTCTATTCTTCTCCATGTCCACATCCCAAAAGCTTTCATAAGTTTCTTATTTTATTTGTATTGCCTATGTCGCATAGCCATATATTAATACATTCCATATATAGCATTTAATTAATCTCTTTCTTAATTCTCTCTTCAAAGGTTCATAAAATATTTTTTCTCTTAATAATTGCCTCCTTTGCCAAATCTATTCTTCTTTTAACTTCACTTGCACATCTTCCATCCTTACTCAACCAACTACCCCAAATAGCTAAGTCCCTTTACCTGTTAAACTATGCTATCATGGATTCTAATTTGCATCTTTTTTGCATTTCTTCCTATCCATAAACACATAATTTTATCAATATTAAACTTCATTTCATATTTCAAACATCCTTCTTCTAATTTATTCAACATATTCTGAAGACAATTTTCATTGTCAGCTATAAAAGTCATATCATCTGAAAGTTTTATGCATTTTATTGTTCTATTTTGAACATTTGCTTCTCCATAGTCTTAATACTTATTCAGCATGTCTTCTAAATGAATATTAAAAAGAATAGATGACATACTGTCTAACTAATTTCCTTTCATCATGTTAATTATTCTTCAATTTAAGTCTTATACTTTACCCAAAAAACATATTTCAAATCAATTTGCTATCTTTTTTAAAATATTCCTTTATCATTTAAGACAGTCATAAGTTTATTCCAGACTTCTGTAATTAAATACTTTTTCCAAATCCAGTCCTTTATTTTTTTCAATATATCTCTGCAATTTTTCTAACAACACCAATAGCATTTCTTGAATTTTTTCTTCTCTGAAAACCAAACTGTTCTTTTCCAATTTAATACTCTATCTTCCCATAAATTTATTAAGTTAAAATCTTCAATAAAATTTTAGAAGCATGAGATAACAAATTTATTGTTCTGTGCTCTTCACATTTAACAACTTTCTTCTTTTTTACATTTGGAATCATTATAGGTCTTAAAAAATCTTCAGACCAAACTCCACTGTTATAATAGAACTGCAAATTCCAATTATTTCCTTTATAGTAAATTCTCCCATTTTTTTTTCAAAATTACTATAAGTATTGCATAAACTTCAACAGCCTTATTATTCTTCATTCATGCAATTAACTTTATTACTTTATTTGGCAATATGTCCATACCTTTTCAGTACTTTTTTCATTTATCAAGTTCATAATTAGTTAAATTATCGTCTCTTCTAAATAAACAATGAAGATATTCTTGCCATCTTTTTTATTACTATCAGTTGATCTTTTTTCATTATTATATTCAATCTCACTTGCTACCCATGTCTTTTTCTTTCAAAGTGACATTTCTTATTCTATCAAATACCAGATCGTATCTTTTCACCTGATGAAGCATTTCTATTTTTCTACATTCTTGTTTCAACTATTTTTTTTTCCTAAATCAATTTCTCTTCTTAGCTCATTAATATTTTTTCTATATGTGTTTTACTCTTCCTCAGTATTTACATTCTTTGATCTTCTCCATACTTCCACTTTTTCCAAATTTTAATTTGTAAAATAAATATTTTGATGACTCTAGGAGAGCAAAAATGTGTTAACAATATTGTTCTTGAATTCAGCCTTACTATAGAATAGTAATTACTGCACACAATGAATATTTAAATATTAGAAACATGTGAATAATCAAACTGTCAAAATTATTTTTGTCTTATTTATTTATTTTAAGAGAATTTTTATTTTCCTTAGGATGTATATACATTAGATTATATTTTATTATTAAAATAAATGTTCAAATAGATTTAAAGACATTCAGAAATTTTTCATATATATATATGATAACAGATGGCGTTCTACCAAAAATACCGTCAAGTGTAGTTTTCTGTTTACATAAACGTCAGAGCGAGCGTTCACTATCTCTAACTTTAATTCCACTTTCAGATCATGATTTCAAGCTATTTGCTATCGTCAGTGAAAGACAGGAATAAGAAACTAGATCTAAACACAAACTCTGAGCATTTATGAAACAGTTTCTATTCAGCTTGCAAGCGTGAATCTTTTAGACACGTTAATGTCTTCAAACTCAGCATAGCAAGCCAGATAGCTACATGGGTCTGATCTCAGTTCAGCATCACCACATAGTAGAAGCCTCTGCAATATACATCATTGCAAGAAAGACCTCAAAGGTACATTTATGAAAAACAAAAAAACACAAGTTAAAAAACTTGCTAACGCTTGTATTTATGATAACAGATGGCGTTCTACCAAAAACAGCGTCAAGCGTAGTTTTCTGTTTACATAAACGTCAGAGCGAGCATTCACTATCTCTAACTTTAATTCCACTTTCAGATCATGATTTCAAGCTATTTGCTATCGTCAGTGAAAGACAGGAAGATCTAAACACAAACTCTGAATTTATGAAACAGTTTCTATTCAGCTTGCAAGAGTGAATCTTTTAGACACTTTAATGTCTTCAAATTCAGCATAGCAAGCCAGATAGTTACATGGGTCTGATCTCAGTTCAGCATCACCACATAGTAGAGGCCTCTGCAATATACATCATTGCAAGAAAGACCTCAAAGGTACATTTATGAAAAACAAAAAAATACAAGTTAAAAAACTTGCTAACGCTTGTATTTATGATAACAGATGGCGTTCTACCAAAAACACAGTCATTCTTTTCTAAAGTATATATTAATAATGTGTTTACTTTTACTTGGAATTATGCATTGTCATATTATATATAGTTTTTTTCTTTCTATGTATGTGTTGTTTCGGATGTCGAATTCCAAAAATATGTAAAATTTTAAGATTCTGAGAAAAAGTGAACCGTAATGTAATTTAAAAATTTTCTGATTAATAAAATCATGAAATCCATTTAAAAAATAAAATTTATTTCATACTCACGTAATGCCTATAAAGTGTTGAATTACATTAACTTAATTTATATCACCGATATAAATTCATCTTGTCATCGATAGAAATTCTTCTTTCAAGCGAATTATTTGATAATAAAAAAATCAACAGAGATTTATTGATTTATTTTATAAAACATTGCCACTACAAAGATTATAAAACTTCTATATTTGGCATAAATAACAGCAACATTATTCAATTGTGTGTTGTTTAATTAGATATACGTTTATGTAAAATAAGTTATGCGTGATTAATACATTATAAATAACAGTTTTAAATTATAATAACGGTAAATAATAAACAATAGTAATATAGAAATATAAGCAAAAGAAAGTACTTTCCATTAAGTTCTATCATAAGCAAAAAAAATGGCACATTTTGCCCGCGTAAATTGAAATAATAATGAAGCAATGCATCGAAAGTATTTCCGCTTTAATTTCTATATTATTATTCTTTATTATTTACTGTTATTATAATTTGAAAGATATATATATATATTAATTTTAATAATTTAATAAAAAGCTATATTTTTAGAGAAAATTTAATAATGTTATCAAGATAAGAATCATTAGTAGAATTACAAATCGAAGTTATACTTTATAACAGTAATATTTCTCTATTCCACTTTTAATCCAAAAGTGAATCTGCTTTTCATTTTTTTGCCTATGAAAACTAAAAAAAATCCATCAATGATGAATTGTAAAAGAAAGAATTATTCAAATTGATCCTATCACATGCTGAATCGTGAGAGTTTAACATATTTTCGTCATTGTTTTAATTTATATCTAAATACTTATTTACTAAACAATTTTGAATGACTATCTGGAAAAAAATTTTTTCAAGGGTGTTCAGAACTGAAAAAAATCAAGATCTGGTTGGTTTGGATTCAAATAACAGATCTTGATTGTGGTAAATAGGAGTGGTAATCACTGTGCTGTCAATTCTTTTATTTGAAACACAAAAGATATGTTACAAGTATTTTGTTTGGATTGTATAACAATATTATGAGATTATCTAATTCATTATATATATATATATATAATCCATTAGAATAAAACTACAAAATTTTAAAAAATGGCTATATAAAATTGAAAACTAATATCCTTTGCTAAAGCCAGCTTCGGCCGTATTCCACCATCTTAAGTAGCAATACTTTAATATTTAAATATTAGTCTTCAATTTTATGTAGGCATTTTTTAAAATTTTGTAGTTTTATTCTAGTTGATTATTTTATTATACTTATATTATTTGATGAGACAGAGAGAGATGAGAGAATAAGGAATGTGGTCAATCAATTTACTTACAGAGATGCAGCATGGAAAGGCAAATGCTATATTTTATTTCACTGAAACCACATTAAAATAGAAATAATCTTAATATACTTATCAATCTTAGCTTCAAAATCAGTTTGGCTCAAATAATAATAATAATAATAATAATAATAATAATAATAATAATAATAATAATAATAATAATAATAATATATTAAATATATTTTTGTAATCTAAATAAAATATTTCATAACGTAAATATTAGTCTTCTGTACTTTCTTATCAATATATTCTTTAATTATATGTATATGATATATGTTTGTATTTCATTTGATACTACAATAAAATTGTATTCAATACCTACGCCAATCTGAATAATCCATAGTGAATTATATTTCACTCTCCATTTCTTGTCAACTACAGAAAAAAAATTTCAGGATTCAAAATATCTGTGATGTAAATTGTTCTTTAATCTTAACTAAATAAAAAATACGATGTCAGATTTAAGTAGAAATCAAATAATATATTTTATTAAACAAAAAAAATTCAAAACAAATAATATATATATATATATACACACACAAATGAAAATGAATGTTCACAGATGCTTTCTTTCTTTTTTTTGTAACAGTATTATCAAACAAAAATAACTAGCTACAATGTAAATTAATTAAAATAATTGTTTATTGTGGAGAATCTAAAAAAAAAAATCATAGAAAACAAACATGTGAGTGTGTGTCTAAGACAATATATAATATAGGTATATTGTGAATTAATGTTAAGAAATCTGATTATCCTGGCTAGCATTGAATTTATACCTAAATGTATCCAAATGTATTATTCTATCTTTACTACCATTAATTAAAAAAATATTAAAGAACGTCTTTGATAATTTCTAGTTGGACTGATTATCCATCCATCTTTGAAATATAGAAAATGTTATTTAAAATATAGAAAAATATATAAATGCACATAAATAAGCAAGCTATTATATCTCGAGAAAATGGAAGTTAGAGGTGTCATCTTCTAGATTTGTCCCATCACCATATACTTTTGTGGCATGAAATTCTAAAGAAAATTACGAGTAATACTAACAACTACTATTAAATGTTATCTTTAATGTAGGGAACTTTTCATTCTGTCCTCTCACTGGATTCCCTTTTATATGATACGCTTGGAGAAAAGCCACCTATTTACTTATAAGATCAATTTTTCTTATCTTAAGTTTTTTAATAAATAAATAAAATCTATAAAAATTTAAAAAAGCGTGCTCGCTGAAAACACTGTTTATAAATTTTAACAAGAAGTTTGTATTAATATTTAAAAAATAATCAGATTTTTTATATGTCACTTTCACACAAAATATCATACAATCACCCACAAATATTCTAATAAGTTTTTGATGAAACAATTTTCAACCTATGTTATTACTAATAAACAAGTCTTTCAAAAAAAATTAAATACTGGAACGCCTATACAATATTGAACTGTACTCATCAGAATGCAGAATAATAAACAAATAATAAAGAAATTCAAATACTGCTATCTGGAACCTAAATACCTTGACTTCAAAACAAAGATCAATTTGGCGGCTCTCCCTACTAATTTTTTCTCACAAAAACGTTTTTTTACAAATATTGCCCCAATCTGCTCCTTTTGTCATCAGGATGCCAAAACTATCCAACATACTTTAGTACATTGGCCTGTACTCGATTATATATATATATATATATAGACACATAATCGAAAGAAGCACAAACTTCAAACTTTCCTCATTTGCTGCTTTATATGAAGGATTGGAAAAAGATCTATTCTCTTCAAATAGAATATCAATCTTTTTAATATTGACCCTTTGGTGTATAAGATGTCATATATATTTCAATCAGTTCTGTAGCGGATTGGATTCAATATTTTACAATAAAATTGGAAAGATTAAAGATAGAGACCAAGCAATTGCTCCACCAAACATAGTTGAAGCCACACGGAGCCTAATCAAGCTTTAAATCTCAATATAACAGCAATTTTGATATCAGTGGAGGGCTAAGAGTTCAAGGCCTATTATATTGACAATATAATGATGGTGATAAATCCCATGGCTTAAAAATAGACAGTTCAAAGTAAGCTTTTTCAAATGGTGGTATCATGAGTGTGGGCTTAGAACAGGTCTGTGAATAAATTACAATCATTGTAGTATGAATGTTGTTGGACTGTATTCAGATTTAAAATATGTAAACACATTTTGCATCAATAAAGATTCTGTTAAAAATAAAAAATTTAATGTATGAAGCATTATAAATGATTTTTAACTAAAAACAAAATCAAACTATTTTTTTATTATATTCTTTGCAAGTTTATTTTTTTAACTTGATAGTTAAAGGGAAAAAAATAGAAAGAAAATTATTAAATTCATACAAATTTGTTTTTTAAACAGTAACACACAACTTTGTACATATATTGTAATAGTATTAAAGGTAAGAGTATCATGAGAAAATGGAAACCCATCTTCATCATCCCTATTAAATAATCAAAAACAATGAATAATGAGCATGTATGTATTCAGCATGGAAATAAAATATAAGTCAATCAATATACTACTAATAATTAGTTATAAATCACAAATTTCCCAACACTATGTAAGATAATAATCAACTCAACAGTCAACAGTGATGAAAATAAAATATAAGTCAATATACTACTAATAATTAGTTATAAATCACAAATTTCCCAACACTATGTAAGATAATAATCAACTCAACAGTCAACAGTGATGATTGTATTTAAAAGAGGTACACCATGAATATGCTACTTGTCTAACTATAGCCAGACCTGGGCATAATACACAAATAATTATATGGATGCACATACTTAAATACTAAAATATCTATGATAAAATAAAAGAATGCTGAAATTCTGGTACATCAATGCTCTGGCCATAAAGTATCTGAATATATAGGTTAATGTTAAACTAAATTTTGTCTAACAAAAATGCAGTAAATGAACTTTAAAAGTGATAGTTTTACACCATCCAATGTTATTATCTGGATATCCAAACACAAATGAAAACCCCTACATCCATATAATTAACCTTATTGCTCTAAACTAGCTCAAAAAGCAAGACACTAGGAACTGAACTGTGAACTCAAATCACATATATTGCCTATCATAGAACAGATAGTTGGAGGAATAAAGTCAAAAACAAATTTTTTAAAATAATTATTTACTAAATTAACTAAGTAATTCAAAAAATTAAAAAATGACGTGATAATATGATAATTCAAACATATATTTTTATTAAAATATATAATTTCATATAAAAAATAATTAACCAGCTGATTTTTATTTATTTAATTAATTAACTTTTAATTTCATGAAGTCATTTCCTTTTCAATAACTAAAGTTAAAAAAGAACTTTTCTCAATCAGAAGTTAGCCTTTATATAATTTTGGAAGGGAAATCAAATGAATAAAAAATATGTATCAAAAAAATCTTAAATTTAATAAAAATTAAATTACCTAAAAATCCTTTTTATAATTTGGAAGGTCAAAATTAAATGAATTTAAAAAACATGTTTGATAGGAAAATGTCAAATTAATACAATTATTTACTCATCAATGATTATTTCTATAAATTATTTTTTTATCTATAAATGTAGATAATGTGCACATTAAAAATATCTTTTAGTGTGGTGTTTTTTTTCTTTTTGAGTTCTTTTTTGACACTTGTAATTTTCAATTTCTATGTAGATTTTCTTTTTGAAAGCTTCTCCAGTCCAAGTTAATGTATACATTTAATTTATCCATTTTTGCAATAGAAATATTTTAATGATAACCCACAGAAAAATTTATTCATTTTTCTTTCTAATAATTTTCCAAGTCAGGCTAACACTTAAAGGCAGACACTCATAGTCTTGGGAGAAGCCAGAACTTGTTGCATATTACTTCAGGAGTATTTTACTTATCCTTTACATTTTTCGAATAAGCTGGCTACATTGAGGAAGATGATGTTTAGCTTTTAACTAAACTTAGCTCATATTTGTCTTCAATTTAGAAAACATTTTTAAAAGCTGAACTGCATCTATTTAATAGTTGAATTAAGAATTACTTCTACTACTCTCATCAATAGATGGACCAAGACTATTCTCCTACTGACTTCTCCAGAATCTGAATTAAGACTGACCTTTATAAAACACAAGTCTATTCATTTACTCACTTTCCTATTTTTGAAACAATTGTGTCCAACAAATCACAATTTTGTCTTTCACATGACTAAATAAAACATTGCCAATTAAGTCTACTTTTATAAAAAAGATTGTTCAATTATTTCTGATCTTTTATTTTTTTTGCAAAGCAAGTCAACAAAATTTCTTCTGTAATTGGTTTATCTGGTGCCAAAGATAAGTTAATCCTATGACTTGGAGAGAGGGATAAAGAGAAAAAACAATTCTAATTAAAATAAACTTTAACAAATATGTTAGAAGTTCATTATTATTATTTTTTTCTTTCTGTTTAACAATACTAATAAACATAAAACTTTATTTTATACTCTTTTGAAGAGATAAAATTAAAATTATTGAATAATTTATTAAATAGAATTTTTTTTTTTGCTCTCAGAACTTTTTTAAAAACTAAAATTAAACTAGTAATTAATTATAATTACTGTAGAGAGAGAACAAAAGAAATTATTTATTTAATTTTATATTTTTCTCTCACTTTTACAAGTATTCACAACACATTAAAATAATATTTACATTATTTTTCATAAAATAATATTTGGAAACTATCATAATATAATTTAAAAAAATATAAACTTTTAAATAAATTAATTTTTGATATTTTATAAACAATATTATTTCCCCATTAATTAATATATTTTAAATTTAAGAAGCTTGTAATATTGGCATGGCCAGAGTTGGCCATTATCTATAATATTACAGTAGAAAAATAAACAATATTTTCTGGTCAATTACATTTTCAGTCATGATAGTGAGAATAATGCAGCTTATAGTATATCAGTGCCTGAATAATACATATGCATGATTGGCATAGCTCAAAATTTCAGTTTGAAGATTATTAAATCCATTCTTAACTCTTTGCACTGTGCTAGCATTATGTTAATTTTTTTTGTTTTCATTTATTATAAGCTTTCAACTTTCACTTTAATATTAAACCATTATTATTTATCAGAATATAAAAATATAAAAAATTGACCTCATTTGATAGGTATTTTGGTTTAGATCTTAAATAAAGTTAAAAATCATATTTGATTTTTAAAAATGAGATTTTAACAAAAGAAAGTGCTCTTTTATTATCAAATTTCAGGTAGAGCAGATTCAATTTGCAAAATGAATGAAATTTTCTTTGTTTAATATTTGTTTTAAAAATCTGAATGAATTATTTTTAAAATCTAGTAAATATATCAGTCCATGCCTTAGAAGTTTAAATTCTTTTCATAATTTTTATGATATCACTAAATATTATAACAGAGTTTTGTATGACATCATTTCTAGACAGTTGTATTTTCCATGACCTTAATCTCTGTAGTAACAATTTTCAGAAGAATATATTCTTTTATATTTAAAAATAAAACATTTCTGTAAAAAAAAATATATGTAATAATATATATTTCTGATTTCCAATAATTATTACACAATTACTATAAAAAATGATTATAAACTTTCCAAAAAATTAAGTTTCTAGACCATTATAATACTTTCTCAATTAATCTTTCAAAGTTTGGGATTCCAACCACATAATAGGCACCCATCAATGTATACTTTGAAGACCTGCTTATTTGATTATGCTGACATCTTTGATTTTTTTTGGAAATTAAAATATGAGAAAATATATATGTGTGAGTTTTAAAACTGTAAAAAAAAGTTCACAAAATTTCTCAGTAGAGGGCAAAAAATGCAAATACAATTTCTTTATATCCGGTCTGAGAAAGTTTTATAATTAAAGACAGAATGATTAATGAGATTTCATAATAAAAATAGATAAATTAATCATGACAGAATGAATTAGTTGTTCAACACTACATATGTTAGTAATCATTTAGAGTTCTGTAATTTAGTAATGTTTAATATAAAAGTTTAAAAATAACCAAAGTATAATTGAAAGATAAAGGATTTTATTTTGTTTAAGGTCACTTACCAATAAAAATTCATTAACTGGTTCTATTTTAATTTTAATAGAATTTATTTAGTTGTAGGTTAATTTGTCAATTCCTAAATAACAGCTAGTCATGTATTAATAGCAATGGCAAATAGTCTAGAAGAATAGGAAAATTTCCACTCAAAGTCTTTTGCATTATCCAATAAGCATTATTTATTGCATAATAAATAATAAAAAAAAAGCTTATTTCGATGAGCCACATTTATAATTCTCAATTTAGTCATGTTAGTACCTAAAAAATACCATGGCAAATTTGAAGTACAGATTAAATAATCTTGAAGTATTAGAGTTTAAATTAGTATTTTATAAAAAATTTCGTACATTTTTCCTGTGGTGTTTTTTTGAAAATAATCAAAATAAGTTATAAACCTCTTATTTAAAAAAAAAACAAAACTTTAGTTCAAATGAAGTTAAAACTTTTACGAAATATAAGAACAATGCAGCACATTAACATTTGTTTTATTAAATGTTTACACATACACATTCTTTATTAATTTATACAAATGTATATGTAATCATATTTTCTACAAAAAAATATAAAAATTTATAATATACTTCAAAACTAAATATATTATAATGAAATATTTTAAGCCGTTTTTAAAAATATTGATGCTTCTTTTTACAAATTATAGACTACAATCAAAAATAGCAAAAAAGAAACAAAGTCACTTTTACTCAGGGATTTTAAAATTACCACTTATAAAATATTTAAGCTATATGACATCAATCAATAAACCATTCTAAGTTAAGAATTTTTGACATATAATATCTGTATCTTTATTTCTAAGTAAAATAATTTTTCGATAAAATTTAGTTTATAGATGCAGACAACTGATATATATATATATATATAATTTTACGGTTTGCTATTATTGAGATATAGTACTTTAAACAGAGGGCATTACTGGATATTTGTAATTGTATAATGGTTTGTATATTTTCTATAATTATTTCAGTTAGTGTTAACAGTAACTTACTTTTCATATATATATATATATATATATATATATATATATATATATATATATATATATATATATATATATATATATATATATATATATATATTATATATATAAGTGATGCAAGCTTCAAGTGGGAAGGCATTTTATTTTTATATAACTGCAGCTACAGACTGGAACAAGCCTGTAGGATAAATGGGCAAATATATTTTAAAAAAAAAAACATGTTTCTGGTTTACTTATTTTATACACTACAAAACATGAATAATAAAACATTTAATCTATAAATCAAATTAGAATTTATTTATTATCCTTATGTGCAACTATTTCTTATTTTTTAAGCACCAAGCAAATCAGGATATTTAACCATTACACAATCAGGCTAAATCTCCTTATTGTCACAACACTAGCCTTTATGGAAACCATATCAGGAATATAGATCATGAGACAAATTTGATCATATGATAAAATTACATTTTAACTTTATCAAAGTAACTGATATAGAATTTTATTAAATCCAAAATAAATAAATGAATAAAATAAAAATGAGAACCATTACATAAACAACAGCAATACAACTTTATTACTAAATATACGTTAATAAAATATAATTAACATTATCAATAATAACAAGAATAAATAAATAAATATATACCTTATGTAAAAACTATTTTAAGTTTTCATTTGATTTATCTTAAATATTTTTAATAAAATATTTTCTTGATCTGGAAGTTTACTACTATTTCTTTTGCAAAATAAATAAATATATTGAAAATTGTTTATATGAGTTGTGAATAAAGTCTATGTATTATTACACAAACTCATTACCTGTGAGACAATAACTTATAATAATTGTAAAACAAGAATGTGTCTTATTGATCATGCATTTCACTTTCATGCATGTTTACATGTTATTTTAACATACGTTGATTGTTGAAATATTTCACGTTTGAACTTGGACAAAAATTTTATATAACTATTTCAAATTAATACAAATAATTATAACAGTTCTTATAAAGTTATGCAGGGATAAAATTATCTCTTCATTATTAAAAAAATATTTGACTTTGTCATGCTCGTTAATTTATTATTTTACAAAAAAATTGTCTCTATAATACTATCATATTATAAAAAGTATACTTCTCTTCAAGATCATTTTATATCAAATAAAAAAATATTTATTTATAATCATCATTTATTTAACATCTAAAACAAATATAATTAATGTATAAAATGTACATCTGTCCAATTTCATGAAATAAAATTTATTTTACTTTAGGAGTAATTTTATTTTAAAATTTTACTTTGGTATATGTGTTGCTGACTATTGTATAATAAAATATGTATTCAAAAATGTTATTTATAAGTACATGATTTCTTATGAATACACAAGTATTATGCCATCAAATTTGTGTGTTTTTAATTATTTTTATTCAAGCTTCTATTTGTCACAAATGTATTTATATTAAATTACCTTTTAATAAAATATGCATTGTTATTAGAATTGGATTTTATTTTAATTAATAATCAGTATATAAATACAAAATGCATATCCTCAAGTTATAATAAATTTAAGAATTCTTTTTCTAATATTTCAAAATACATAAAAAAATAATAAAAAATAACGTTACCTTTTATAGTATATTATTATTTTTATAAAATGATTATCATAAAAATTATTTTATCCAATTTTAGAAAGTCTGATGTCTTCTTTCTTTAAGCTTTTTGAGATCTGAGAGCAATGTTTCAAGTGATATTGTTTAACTGACTGATGTAATTATTTCTTTGATTGGTATCTTCTAATACTTTGCATACTATGCAATAGAATAATTAGTAAATCAATCTTGAGTTGAAAGAAGTACAAAATTTAAATTAATTGTTAATTCCTCGAGCTCCAATGAAAAGAGAGCAAAAAAGTATTTTTTCTTTCTTCTTTGTATTTTATAAATACATTTTTGCTAAGAATTTGTTTTCTTACTAGTTCAGAAAACAAAAACTTGTTATTATTTTATCACTGTAATGTTCATATTGCATTCATAATATGGCATTCTCTTTAAAAATAACTTGAATACTGTAAATAAAACAACAATTAAATTTTATATATTAATATTTTTTTAAAAAATAATTAGTCACAATATTTTTTAACGCATTAAGATTTATCATTAAGTCTATTATTATTATTTTATATAAAAAACAAATACAAAAGAGGACCCTAAAATAACTGGAATTTTATAATAAAAATTGTTTATTTATTTTTAAGTGTTATAAATTTAATCTGTATCAAATTACTGTCCATTTTTGCAATACACCAATCTAAATGCATTTTTCATTTTTCAAAGTAGTCCAGAAGTTCATGCAAAGTGTTGATTTTTAATGCCTCAGTTGTTTTGAATCAATATTTCTAAGACTGAAAAAAAAAGAGATGTTTCTTCATTCATGAGATTAAAAAAAAAATCACATGAAGTAATATTGAATGAATATGGCTGATGGATAATCTAGGTCATACTGAATTTAATTCAAAACTGTTCCACACTCAAGTCATTGAAAGATGATATTTTGTTAGGGTGGAGTTTGCACTCTTTTCTTTGCCACAAAATTGAATGTTTACATTTTATGACATCATCTATATATATATATATATATATATATATATATGATGTAGATATAAATATATATATATATATATATATATATATATATATATATATATATATATATATGTTTCAGAACTTGCAAATTAAATGTGTGACTGTTAAACTAAATGTGAGAGAGAAATGTCATTTACATGAAAAACATCAGTGTTGCTTTGACTTTGGACTTCTCTTGCCAAGAACATTAGGAATGTGATAAATTTAATATTTTTAATTAAATCACTCATAAAGTTGTGTTTTTATGAAATCAGCTTGATTGTAATCTATGTCAAGCATTACAACTGTTTTCTTTGTCATTTCTATAAGTGAAGACCTTTTCAGCCATTATAAAAAATTAACAAATAAGAGAAATGCCCTTTTCAAAAAATGTTACATGGACCCACAATTTCACATGATGTCATTTGGCAGACTCATGCAGTAAGAGTTACTGCAAGATGTAACAGCAGAAGTATATACTACAACAGGTACACAAACACAAACTGAAAAATCATTCCATTTATTTTTGACTCCCCCTTGTATATGGTTTGAGTGAGTGTATAATTACATGTAGTCAAGACTAACATGTAAATTCCCATTATGTTTATGCCTAGATTTCCAATTGGTAGTTAAAATAAAATTAACTATTATTTATCAATATAACAAAATTTTATAAATTACTTATCTTAGAGGAAAACAAACTAATTGCATACTATAATACCTATTTTGTTTTATTTCATTTATTGTTATTACTATAATTATTGTTATTATGTTTCAACAACAATCTTAATTAATCATCTGGCTTATATAGCATTACATAACATTGAATTGTGAGTTTACTGGTGTAATCATGTTGCACAAGTTTTTAGCCTTTGGGATGCTTCTCACAAATTATTTCATTTTTTGACCAATTCACCCCCCTGGTGAGTTTTTTATAATTATTATACATTAAAATGCATGTAAAATGGTATATTTTATTATATATAATTTTTCCTGAAAAATTTGCATTAGAAGGCAGAAAATTCAAAATTCCCACTCTTACAATAGACATAAGCCTCACCAGACATATTCAACCATTGTCTGTTACCAAGGCAGTAAAACATTCAGTGTTTTATGACATTGTTTAAAAATCAGCAATAAATACTCTCACTTCAAACACAAGATAAGTCTTGGAAAAAGATAGAATGAATCCATCTATGTTTTCAAACTCAAATGCTAATGTATTGGCAAATCTTAAGTATTTGAAAGTGAGAGCATGAAGATATTAAACAATCACTTTAAATTACTTATCTTGCACTTGAAGTGTGAGTATTCATTTATTGTTAAAAATCTACAAAGTGCATGTGCAATAGCTTAATGCTGATTATTAATATTACAGTTTATAAACATTGCACTATATAAAATAAATAGTTTATTGACTGTTTTTAAAGAAAATAGTTTCAATGACCAAAAACATGTATATTTGCAAATTTATTACAGTTTGACACTTTTTAAAAAAATAATTTACACTATATTTATTAGATATCAAGAAATATAAATTATTAATAACTTATTTTGATTACAAATACTTTATTTTCAAAAATATAATGTTATATTAGCAGCAAATGTAAGCATGACCTAAAGCAATTTACAAGCTTAATTTCTATGTATGCAATCTACTTATACTTATGAGTATGAAAATATCACAGTTTTGCAATAAATATTCAAATATTTTAAAATTTTAAGGCATAATTCATTAGATATAAGAGAAATAAATAATTATTCATTTGGATGTCTAAAAATAATAGAGAATTAAGAAATATTTCATTGATTTTATAAACTGAAAATAATCTTTCTAGAAATGATGGCATTTAAAGTCTTTGTTTTGATTACAATCTCATTTTTTTAATATTTACAGAAACAAAATGTGAACATTAAAAATTTATTTCAGTAGTAAACAAAAATATCTATCAAATGAAGTCAAATTTATTATTTTCAGATAAGTAATAATCATTTAAGCATATATTTTATATTGATTTGTGAGACAAAAAAACTTCAAAAAATGCTGAATGTGAGAGTCTTAGGCTGCATGTTGGAAGGGTTAAGGGTTACATTAATTAGGTTTCAATGTATATTTTTTACAAAAGCTGACACTAGTTTGGATGCAGAGATGGATATCAAGTTTAATCATTAAAGTTTTAAAAACATTTCAATATAAAACTCAACTTCATAGATAGATAGATATGACCTAAGAGTGTAAAATCTGGCATCTTATTGGAAATTATTTGTGTTCAAGTTGCAATCTTTAGTGTCTATATAAGTATATTAGACCATTAATAAAAGCATGATTCCACTTTTATTGTTGAAAGAAGGTTGCCTTGACAACAGTTTGAAATTGTTGATTGCTATTGATATTGGGATTGTCATAAGTGTTGACTGGATTTTAATGATTACTTACAAACTGTTTAGACTTGAACATTATATATATATATATATATATATATGATCACTAAATGGAGCTCACCAATAGCTCTAAACAAGCTTTATTTTTATAAGCACCAAAAGAAAAAAAATTTAAAATCTCTATCATTAAGTCCCTACCTCCCGACCAATTGGTTTCAAGCATATAACTCACACACACACATTCATATATATATATTGAATCAGATTGATATATATATATATATATATATATATATATATATATATATATATATATATATATATATTGAATCAGATTGATTTCTGATTCAGTTGTTTTATTACTAAAATTTAAAAATGGAAAGACAACTTAATTTTCATTAAATGTCATTAAAATGTTTTTATTATTATTAAAAAAAAAAAGCATATGGGTATTTAAACACATACGTGTTTATATTTAAAATAGTTTACTTTCACTACTTTGTTTATAAAATTGATTTAATAAATACTTTACTTTCTCTGCCTGTTTTAATCAATTTGATTAAAAACAGGCAAGCTTGCTAATTATATATTCCTGTTGTTTTTATTTCAGTCATTTTAAAAGTTAATTCTAAAAAAAAGTGGAGGTTTAATTGTGTTGTTGTTTTTGTTTCAATAATCCCTGGATGGAATTCTTAAATTACATTGAGCAGAAAATTAATATTTGCCCTGCCTGAGATCTAGAATTAGAGACTAATGAAAGTTTTTCGCAGGAAATGTAGCAAGGCAAGGATAGCCCACCAATTTTTAGATAGAAGAGATTGAGTATAGAAATAGACACTTGTATTTTTGCCTGCTGAGAGTCCCACCATTTTGGATGGCAGTTCGGACTTTTAATTCCTGCTAAAAACGTAAACCATTATCGACAAACTTCGTTAATGTGCAAGATGTCAAAATTTACCGCTATGAATTTTGCCATCATTAGAATATCTTGCTAATTTAAACAAAGGATGGACCCATGCCTGCCAGCTCTCCTTCAGTCATGCCATGAGCTTCTAAAATAAACACTGCCTCTATCTTGCCACTGTCAAAGGACCTGAAAATGGACTAAGGATAAATGTGCGCACTCTATGCGAACTGTGCTTTGTCGTAAGATGAAATTTTTTTTTATTCTTTCCAGGATAAATTTCTTTTTGTTAAATCTCCACTCAATCTAATAAACCTGTAATCTAAATTAATATTTAACTTCATCTTGATTAGCTATATTTATTCTCTTTTGTTGTACTTTGCCGTGTGTCTTGGAATCTTAGTTTTAATATTCCAAGTTTGCTTTCAGTTGTTGTTTATTGGAGAGTGACGTGTGAGTTTTTCTATTTTATGCTTTCTTTTACTAAATGCTTGGAAGTCATTTATATTTTGCAAGCTTACCTGTAATTATTTTAGTAGCCTGAATTGATTTTAAATACTGTGTTTGTGCTTTTGCAAATCACCAAATATTTTGGCTGGTGAGTTTATTTTCATAGTCTTCATTTCTTACCTCTCTGAAAGTGGAAACTATAATTGTTTTTGCTTTGTAATTTTACAAATTTCCAGCAGGAAGATAATATTTATCCCTTTGGTAAATTACAGGTGAGAGAGACTTTCACTGCTAAAGCATTTATAGCTTTCATATTTTCGTACTCATGTGCACTCTCCGATCGATTTATTTTGTATTTACATATAAAGTTTAAATTTTATCAGAGCGTGTACTCAGAACTTGTGTCATAAATTTATTTTTTATTATAATTATTGGTAATTCATTTCTTTAAATGCTGGGGCAGACGTAACTTATTTTCTAATGGCTTACTTGTCTCCTATTGAGACCATTAATTCTTAGATTAGTTTTGCCAATCATTTGGTTGGGGAGTCGCCAGTTTTACTTGTTTGTTTTTCATTCATTCTGAAGCATATTTGTCATGGTTCTTGAGGTAAATCAATCATCTTTGCTTTGAATGTAGTTTTAAGATGCAGCTTCTACTAGCATATAACATTTTGGGTCCTGATACATTTGTTTGGGGTCTAGAAAAGCTTGCTGGTGCTGGTTTCGTTGATTTATTTCAAGAACGTATTGTTTTCATACCTATTGAAGCAATGGATCTGAAATCCAATCCATGCTTCACACCTTCCTATAAACTTGATTAATATTGTAAACCTAAATTAAGTTTATAGGCCAATATCAGCAGGGTTTTGCATTACAGCTAAAATTAATTACATTTATTAAATTTGTATTTGCTTGTAAATATTTTCTTTTAAATAAATTCCATTGTAACATTAAATTGCTGTTAAAAATATTACTTGTGAAAACCGTTTAGTCAAACATATATATACGTCAAGCATATATATATGAGTTAATGCAAAATTCTGCTGAAATAAAACGCTTATTGTATTAAAAGAAATAAGAATGTATTTTACTTTTAAATCTTGTTCAAATATTTAGTATGATTTGATTTTGAGATAAGCCCACCAACATTTTCTAAAAGAATGTATATTTTTAATTAGTTAAGCTCATTCAAGTCAAATTAAAGATGGCCTTCTCTTTCTTTTTTTAATTAATAAAATCCCAAAGTTTAAAGAAAGAAATTTAGAGTAAAAAAGTAAAAGTTATTTTTAGAAGGTGTTACTTTGAAACAAAGGAGCATGGGGAGGCTTATCAAGATCTCAGATCATACAAACAATAGAAGGTAGCTGACAGAGAGGGTATAAATAAAAGGTAGAACAAAAGATCAGGCATTCAGATTTTCCTTTTTGAAAAAGGTCAGTCAATCAGAGTTTCCTTTTGGAAAAAGATCGTTCATTCAGATTTTCCTTTTTGGGAAAGAGCAGTCATTCAGAGTTTCCTTTTGGAAAAGATTATTCATTCAGAGTATTCTTGCAGGCTGTCAGATTGCTCCGTGGAGAACTTTAGAAATTTTGCTGTTGCCTGTTGTGATTTTATTATATGAATTCGATGGAGTCTACCATGCTTGGCTAGGCAAATAAATAACTTTGTCTACCGCCGAGGGTTCCTCAATACCAGAAAAATGCCGTAGTATTTACTCAATTGTCATCTGAACTCTGTGCCGTGTCTGGAGGACTTTTTGTGAAACCATGCTACCGATTTCCACTTTCCTTGTCCGGACAAACACATCTCATCAGACGGATCAAGCTACGCCCGTCGATGGAACATGACCAAGGAATAAGGACGGTAATCATATCTCTCCTCATGAACTATTTATTATGCTACCCTTTTTGTCCATACTTTTTATAATTGCTTTCTTGAATATTTATGAAATGTTTGCTTAATGATATTTATAATGTAACTATTTTTATTAGACTAGTTAGATATATGTATATGTAATCATCTATCTAGATATTTAACCCCTTTTCCTTCGCTATTCTTCATTACTCCCATGTGTAAATATTTTAATTCTATTGCGGTTAAGTTTATTAGTTAATTGTTCATATAAAAATCCCTTTCCAGTTTTATTCATACTTGTAAAATTTAGTACGAGTAAGTTTCCTTTTTTTTTTGTTTGCCAACTTGATCTCCTCGATAACGCTTCTTTTGTCCGCCATTAGCTTCTTACGTATGTCAGATTTAGCAATATACATCTTAAATGATTTTAAACTCTGTTTTAGTGAAAGCAATTAGAAACTGCTTTGCGAAAGATTTTTATTATTGCACTTTATCGAGCAGATTTGAGTTGACAATGTTTAATAAAACTGGGAAGGAAAGATTTAGACCGCAAGCATATTAATCGGGTTTTCATTGTCTCATTAGTTATTCATAAATTTCGGGGAATAGCGAAGGCCATTAAATTATTAATAATATTTCAAAGGTCATTTATTAAAGATATTTATTTAACTAAAAAGCTTGAGTTTGCTAGTTATCTTTCAATGCTTTGTTTTACTTTTAAATGATCCAGGCATGCAGAACACATATTTCTAAGTATTTTTGCACATTTAACTATTTTAGCTCCGTAGGTGGTTCTGTCTATGTCTCCTGCTGATGCTAAGCTCATGGCTCGGGAAGAAAATATCTATGCATGTCTCAGATAGTGTTGTTCAGTTCATGATAGCTTCGAGACTAGATGAATAGGGCAGAGGTCATAGTATTCTTGGTTTAATATCTCACATATGGGTGGCCTCGAGGTACTTTTGCCTAGTATTCAAACTGGGTTAAATCAACATACATCATCTGACTGTCACACTATGAACAGGAAAGCCAACATTTGGGTGACCTCTCTTCTGCTGAATGAAAGTGCTTCCTTCCTGTAGAATTCGTTATTAGAGAGTTGGTAAGTCTGCTGGAGTAATGGGTTTAGTCTCTCTAGTACACGCCTGAGATAACACTATTGATTTTCGTGTAAACTTTTCTTATAAGTTATTTTGCTTTTAAATAAAAGTTTAAAATTTGTTTAACTTAATTTGGCTGATGTTTGTCTTTGTGCTTTGATTTCTCAACTGTCTAAACAATATTTAAGATATCTTGTTTCTCCCTGAATTTAGTCCGGCGCATTTTGGTTCGCATATCCTGTCCACTCTTAAAATAAATGTCTAGTTCCCATTTCGGACTAGTGGTGCCCTCGTGGTTAGTATATGCGAATATCTCAAAGATCTTTAATCCGTTACAATATATATATATATCAGTTCATAGATGTTTTTTGAAATATATTTTTCTTAAATATTTTAGAGTTTAGTAGAAATAAGTTGATAATTTTAAGTTTATTTTATTAGAAATAGTTACACAAATATATGTTTCATTTATTTCTATATATTTATTGAAAATAAATCAACCAAAAGCTGAATTTTAAATATATTATGACTTTTAAAAATTTTAAAGAAGAAATTAAATAAAAAAGTAAAACAATGCTATTTTTTTATAATTCAATAAACACTGATGTAATACTATAAATTCCAGTATAAATTAATAATTTTAATGTATTAACAATAATTAAAAATGTGCATTTTATTCTTTTTCAATTAAAAACTTTTTTAATTTTTAAAGTACATATATATACTAAAAATTTAAACAAATATTAAATGCAAATCGTTATATGTATACATACTGTCTGCAAAATTATTTTTATATAAAAAAAATACTATTTAATGTTTTCTCATTTTTATTTCATTGTAATATATATGTCTAAATTAATTTATTTGACTATATTCACTATTTTTAACTGCATGTGTACTTTAGAGAAAATATGAAATATTACTTAAGGAAATCCTTAACTAGTAAAAATAATAAGATCTGATAGTTGTGAAAATTTAAATCCTACTTTAATTTTTTCAGGTGTTAGAAGATATTAAATATTATAAAAACATGTTTATAATATTGAATCTTTTATATTAATAATGGCAATGATCACTTTTGTGTTACCAACATTAGAAATATTGCAAGCATGCAAATTTAAACTATGTAATTTATAACAGAATAAATATAGAAAAGCTGAATTTTTATATTTAATATTAAAATTTTAGTCTTAAACGTTTCATAGAGTGGTATTTCCATTGTTCTCTTTGGCAGCAATATTTGTAATCATTCAACATTTGATTTTAGTATTAAACTATTATTGAATATTATAATTCAATAAATTGTACTTAATTTTGGTTAAAATATAAGTTTACAAATGGAAAACATTCTAAAAAATTCCATTTGAACTTTGTAACTATTTAGAAAATAATTAAAAACATGAATACATAATGAAGACAATGGAGTTTTTACTCATTCAATGGTGTAAATTAAAGTGATCTAGCAAGCAACTTACAGAAAATTAAAAAAAAATTTTCTTGGCTAAAAATTATTTTAAAACAGGGATGCATAAATGTGAAGTCATGACAACCTGTAAAATTTTGTTACAAAATTTAAAATGAATTTATAATTTTTAAAATATCTTGAAAGATTCTACCCCAGTATTAGTAAGATATGGTCATCATACTGGCCATGACTTTCTTTATTAGCATTATTCTAAAAATTGTTAACATCTATTTTTAAAATGAAACCTATACATATAAAATGAAAGTGTAATAATGTATATTTTTGTTCTTTACTGATTATTATAGAATTATAATATAAAAAATAAACATAAACGTTTAACCATATGATGTTTCATACACATTGCTTCAGTTTTTCATTAATTTGCCTGTAGTGAGAATTTCCACAAGCTTTGTACTGTAATATGCATATTTGCCTATATATGTTATAATATAAAATTTTATTTTGAAAAAATTCCTTAGATGGCAAAAAAATCAAAAAATTCCTCAAAACAATAAAATTTAGCTCCATCTTGACAAATTTCTCTATTGTATTCGGACAGGTTTTTGACATCATATGACATTGTTTAAAAAAATAGTTTGAATAAATGTGTTTATTTGCGAATTTATTACAATTTTTGATATCTTTTATACAACAATTTATACGATATCTATTGGAAATCAAAAAATTAATTATTAATAACTTATTTTGAATGAAAATACTTTATTTTCAAAAATAAATTGTTATATTAGTGATATTTCATTAGATATAAATATATATATATATATGTCCACAGATGGCGTTTCTACCAAAAACACCAATCAAGCGTATATTCTGTTTACATAAACGTCAGAGTAGCATTCACTATCTCTAACTATAATTCCACTTTCAGATCATGATTTCAAGCTATTTGCTATCGTCAGTGAAAGACAGGAATAAAGAAACTAGATCTAAACACAAACTCTGAGCGTTTATGAAACAATTTCTATTCAGCTTGCAAGCGTGAATTTTTTAGACATGTAATGTCTTCAAACTCAGCATAGCAAACCAGATAGCTATATGGGTCAGACCCATATAGCTATCTGGTTTGCTATGCTGAGTTTGAAGACATTACATGTCTAAAAAATTCACGCTTGCAAGCTGAATAGAAATTGTTTCATAAACGCTCAGAGTTTGTGTTTAGATCTAGTTTCTTTATTCCTATCTTTCACTGACGATAGCAAATAGCTTGAAATCATGATCTGAAAGTGGAATTATAGTTAGAGATAGTGAATGCTACTCTGACGTTTATGTAAACAGAATATACGCTTGATTGGTGTTTTTGGTAGAAACGCCATCTGTGGACATAAATACAAGCGTTAGCAAGTTTTTTAACTTGCATTTTTGTTTATCATATATATATATATATTCAGATTTTTAACAAAAGTGACAAATAATGAAGATTTCATTCATTTTGTAAAATGAAAATAATCTTTTTTGAAATGATAATGTATAATGCTTTTGTTTTAGATCTCATTATTTAATATTTATAGAAGAAAATGTGAACATTTAAAATTTATTTCAATAGTAAACAAGAATATCTATTAAATGAGGTCAAATTTATTATTTTTTGAGAAGTAACAATGGCTTAATTGTAAATTCTATGTTGAATGTGAGAACAAAGAAACATTTAAATCTTGAAAGAACATCATATAATTAATAAACTATATAAAAACCAACCTTTTTTGGTATTCCAAAATCTTCTCAAAGTAAGTGAAAATGATTTTGAAACCAGAAAACAAAAAAATAAATCATCAAACATGTGGGAGCTAGACTAAATATCTTTGACTTCACTTATTAAAAAAATACTGAACTCTTCAGATTTTGTTTTAAATATGTAAATAAATATTCATTAGTTTGTGTTTTTGCTGATGTATTTTTAAAAGAATACTTAGCAAAATATCACTATAGATAGCTATAGACACACAAAGAATAGTGAACATCAAATAGTAACTTTTCTACCTGAAGTTCTTCATCTTAATTAATAAATTATTTCAAATATAATATTATGTGGTTTAATGTGTCTATGCTTTTGTAGTGCTATATAATTTTATTAATAAATATGTCTGACATTTTTATCAATTTTAAATGATCATGTTTAGTTTTCTAAATATGTGAGGTTAAATATGTAAAAGTTGCTGTAATTATTTTTAATAGCAAAACATTTCAAAAATTAAAATATTGTAGCAATATCAGAGGACTTACACATTTTAAGAGGATAAAATTATCTATCATTTAATTTTTATTTTTCGAATTAAGAGTATAATTATATAAAATTACTTATATAGCACTCAAAATTTCTAAAACTACTTAAGAAATGAATAAAACGTTCTTGTGACCTTATAAAATTTTTAAAATAATTTTGCAAAAATCCAATAATAATTTGAATTTAATTTAATTTAAATATATTTAAATTTAAGTAATGCTAAAATATTCATTTAAAACCGAATTTAATTATGTTAATTTTGCTAAATTTAACTCTTACGAAATAATTGTTTAAAGTCATTTTTGTTTTAAGTTAAATGTCATTATTAAAAAAAATTGATTTTATCTTAATAAAATATAACAAAAAAAATGTAGCAAAAAATTGTTTAAAAACTATGTTTTAATTTTTTTTAATGTTCTTCGTGAATATTGATAAAAAATATTGCATTAAAGTTAACCTTGAATTGATAATGATTGATTATCAAATCAAGCAAGTTATGTATAATTTTTGTTGCAAACTCTTTTTATTTTACAATTTAATTTGCGTTTAACTGCAAAATGAAATCTTTTATTTCTATTGTAGTGACCTATTGTGAAACTGCCTCTGGTTTTCATTTAATATAATGAAATTGTGTTCTCTTATATATATATATATATTAGTAAAAATCAGCCATATTTCACATGACTTATATAGCTTGTATTACCAATATGTATTCAGGTATTTTTTTCTTGTAGCATTTATCATAAAAAATAAAATAAATAAGCTTGTTTAGAGCTATTAGCAAGCTCTTTATATATATATATATATATATATATATATATAAAGCTACAATATATATATATATATATATATATATATATATATTGTAGCAATACAACACTTTCCTTTTTTATTGTATTACAGTTCATCAAGTTTCTAAGATATGACCACATATAATTGTGAATATCATGATCTTAATACCAATCTTTGTTTACTTATTATATTATTTTTTAATTATGTTCTCAAATGTACATAAGTGTTGTTTATTTTTCTGATATAACTCATAAAAAATTGACTACATTCTTTCTGGTAGTTTTGTAAACCTTAATTTTATTGATTTTTTACACTTTCTATTTCTAATACTGTTTTTTAAATATTTTTAATTTTTCAATCCCAACCTCTAGTTTTATATATATATATATATATATATATATATATATAAAACTAGAGGTTGGGATATAAAAATATATATATATATATATATCAACACTTAGACAATCCTTATATCAATAACAATCAGCAATCTCAATCTGTTGTCAAGGCATGTGATTAATATCATTTAAGGATTTATTTAGGCATTTCTCTTTTTTTATAACTAAAGATTGATGGGTATTCTTTGTCTTTACATGTAAAATATGATTTAACTATCAATTAGTTTCAAATTTCATTGTACCAAATTATATCATGTGTAGTGTTGATATAAAGGTATGAATGATTGTTGTATACTGATGCTAGGCATCATATATATATATATATATATATGATTAGGTTGTCATGTGATGTTATAAATACTAAAAAGTATTATTATTTAACATTACATATGATGGATAATAGTAGGTCTGCATAAAATTTAAATATTATACGTTTTTAAAGTAATAAATAATATATTAGATGATCTAGTTAGTTGTTTCTTCTGGTACATAATTATAAATATTTATAATATTTTTACTAATTAAAAAAGTGGAATCCTTGTTCTGACCATTTCAACCTTCACAATATAAGGATTTATATCCTTTTTAATGGTGCATTGTTGTGTCATCTAATTATATCTGTAAGTTTAGACGGTGGTGATATGTTGTTATCTATCATATCTTAAAATTATTTATTATTTTATTTCTTCTAAAACGCATAAAGTTTTTAAAAGATGGATTTATTTTACACTTCCCATGTTCCTTGATATGATTAAATAGAATATTGTCTTCATATAACCTTTGGCTTTATTTTATTCCAAGCATCAAAAATAGTATAAATAAATTATTTAACATTCGATTGAATTATTTATTATTTCAGAAGATCAAATTTTAAGGTAAAATTTTCACTTTTTTATTAAATTTCAAAAATCTGATTTATAATCATTTCATTTAAAACGTGGCAGTTATTAAAAAATTCTAAATATTTAATTTATGAATGTCTACTACTTGTTTTCTCTCTCACACACACAAACATTATATATATATTTACTTCTTTAGTAAATTTTCAGTTTTATGACTGTTGTACTGAATAATCTTTTGCTTTTATTTTTCTTTTAAATCTAACAGTTATTTTAGTACAACTTTTAATATTGAAGCAGTCACTCTTAGCTTAACATTGTGCTTCATGTTTCTACCTACTAACCCGTATTCAAACCCCTATATCCCATCCCGCTCCTTTTGTCGTATATATATATATATATATTTGGAATGCGCGCCTAAATTTATGAATTTTAACTTTCAATAACATTTTATTATTAATTTTATGATTATTAATTCTATTATTAATTATTGGTTCTTTTTTTATTAAAGTATTATAGGTGCGATTCAAATATATATAAGAGCAAAAACTTACTAACAATATTAATTTTAAATATTTTATTATACGTCATTTTTTAAACTTTTTCTTTTTAAAGTACTTTTTCTATTAAACTGTATATTTTTATAAAATCCAATATGATTGTTTAAAAATAATTAAGGGTTGGAAACCTTATTGTTTTAATCTGGGGAAGGTATTTTTTAATTAAAGTTTTACTTAAAATAAATACGATTAAGTAGATTAAAGATTTACTTTTGTTAAAAACATGTTGTCAAATCTATTTCTAATCTGGAAATAGATTTGAATTTATTTTTGGACGTTATCTTACTGTTGCATCTTCAAAAACAACCTATAAAGAAAAAGTATAAAATGTCTGAATTTTGAGTCACGGAGGAGATTAGCTACTATTGAGAGAATGGATTGTAAACATATTACATGTCACTTGAAACTTAAAATGATGTAGTAGTAAATCCATCATTTCCTGACCCTTGTGGATCATCTTCCATGGCCATAATATTCTGCTACCCTAAAGTGAAGTAAAGGCCCAATGGAGAACTTTAAAAATGCTAATAGAGAAGCTTGCTGTCATCAAGAATTCATTTTGGATCATCAATTTGCTATGCATGAGCCGTACTTTGACAATAGACTTATTAAATTTGCACAAGGTAACTTTTATGCTATTATTTGAAAATGAATCTAACCTCACTAATCTCAAATCCTGCTATCAAGATTTCTAATGTATTGTTCAATTTTCTATCTTTTAAATTAATATGTAAATGTAATTTTCTTTTGAATGATTTTTGCTCTTAAATGATTTTATAAATCTAATTTTCTCTCATATGCTCTAACTTTCTTTAACTTTGGTGCAGTCAATTCTTTATAGTTATTTATTACTTGATTTTATATATATGCTTTTATTATTATTATTATGCCAGTCTCTAACAATCTGATGAGTTGAATTTTGTAAAATCTTTTTTTTTCTTTTAAGTAAACCTTCATGAATCAAGGTTATCTAACGTCCCTTTAAAATATAACTCATTATTAATTAATACGCTCACCAGATTGTTTTTCAAGTCAACATTTTATTTATGTTTTAATATAAATATATATATATATATATATATGTTTAACCCTGGATTTTCTATCCAGGGAGGATCCAGAACTTTGTCTAATTAATGCTTTGAAATTTTAAAATACTCTTTATTCATTTCTGAAAAGGTGACCAATTATTTGTTTTCTATATAACTTCTAGTCTTTTTTTATTTACTCTTAAAATATACTTATATATTCCATTTATTGTAAAATCAACGAAGGTGGGGTTGATTTATTTTAAATAGCAGAAAAAGGGATTGGGGAAAATCTTAATGTTTCTTTTACTAAATCAAATCTTAACGTATATTTTATTAATTTGAAATCTTAATCTTAATGGTTTTTTTTTTTTTACTAAATAAAATCTTCATGTATATTTTATTAATCTAAATATATCTCTCTATATATATAACTGTATAGTGATATTATTTATATAAATTATAGCATTCAAATAAGGGTCATCTATTTTAAAGCAGTAAATTATATTTCATGCCGTTAGTGACATTTATCATTCGTACTGCGTTACTGACATTTGGCCGATCTTCATGTTATATATATATGTGCTTCTTAATCTGGGGGTTGTGACAAGATCAAACCCATAGATTTCTTGTTATTTATTCCGTATAAAATGCCTCTGGCAGTGATCCCGTAAGTTTGGCACACGCTATGCATATCACTTCTTCGTATAAAAAGGCCCCTGGTGGTGACCCCTAAGTCTGGCATACACTATGCCCATCCATTTCTTCATATAAAAGGCCTCTGGCAGTGATCCCTAAGTATGACACACACTATGCCCATCCACTTCATCTTTCGTCCAGAAGCACGACTTTTCCTGTTATTTCTTGGTTATAATGTCAGTACCGCAAACTTCTTCGTATATTTATTTCTTTTGCTTCATGACCCAGTTTTAATGCTCTAATATTAAAATTGCGCTCTGCTTAATATATATATATATATATGCCAATTACTTCTATTTTATTAATTAAATTTATTTCAGTCTTATACAATTCCACCATTGTAACTTATTTCTGAATTTAAGAGTATATATGCCTTAGGAAAAATAAAGCATTCGTCTTACTATTGTTAAAATAATTTTTCATTAAATATTTTGTCATAGATTCAAATATAATCAAATGTTTTCAAATGTATTTTGTTTATTTTCACGACCTCAATGGCGTGAAAATAGTTTATATCATATGTATAATGAATTTCGGAATGCTCCTAGAAAAATATATGTTAGTCATCATGTTTCTGAACCGTAAATCAAAGCATTAATGGCAGTATTATGTAATTCTTTCTAATATTCGATTGGCATCTTAATATTGGACCCACCAAAGATGTGTGTTTATTTGTAATATATTATTTAGCTAATAAAGAGCATATGAGAAACAATAGTGTGAATGACACTATGTTATTATCTACTGCTTGCTCATTCCCGCACACACTAATGTATATAATTAATTTATAAATGTATAATAATTTGTCAGTATATTAAACTATATTTTATTGTCTAACTTATTTGAGTAGTTCGAATTCCTTTTTCTCCACTTTCACATATTACAGCCATGCTTATGTATATTTTAATATAGTCATAGTTAATAGATGTCTCATTGTTTTGCTCAGCTTTGCTAGTCAGCCAGATTAAGATTAATTTTCTTGTGCCATCACTATTATGTTATTCATTATGTGTTAGATCTGGGGCTTAGAGAGTGGGTTCGAATCCAGGCTGGTCCCTGACCTAAATCTTGGGCTTGACTGGGTTTGAAGTACATTTTGTGAGTTCCAGCTCATGTTAGATGGGTATACATATTTTGACCATACAATATGTATATCTGCTAAAATGAAAAGCAGCATATATTTTTGTTTCACCACCTCTATGTCACTTCTGTAAGCTGTATAAATATATAAAATTTATTAAGTGTAAACAGATAATATTATAATAACGGGAAAGCTAAAGCCTTCAACAGATATGCTTAAACATGCTAACGTGACAGCCAGTAAGATGGAATAATGACATCACATGGACCTCTCAATTCTCAAAGACAAGTCAGAACTATAAGAAAAAGATGGGTCCATCTTTGTCTTATAGTTCTGACTTGTGTTTGAGAATTGAAAGGTCCATGTGATGTCATTATTCCAACTTATTGGCTGTCATGTTAGCATGTTTAAGGCATATCTGTTGTAAGCTGTATAACTAACAGATGCAAGATGATAAAATTTAATAAATTTTTATCCTGTAATTTACTATTCAATATTCACAGACTAGTTTCAAGCTTATGGTGTTCATCTGTGAGAACATTTGTATCTTAAAATAGAATGTCTTGATAGACTTGAAGTGAATTTGGGAATATTGAATAGGACAGCACAAAGTATGGATTTATTAAGCACTTCCATTTGTTATCTATTAGTTATTAAAGCTTACAGTAAAAGCATAGTAGTGAAAAAATATATATGCTGTTTTCATTTTAACGCAAATACATATTAAAAATTGTATTAACATCGGTTTAGTAGAAAAATAAAATAATCAATTAAAGATTATTCAATTCAACAGCTAAAAATATATGTTATGTTATTTTAAACTTACAGCGCTTAAAAACATTGCTATATAAGAAAACATCTTGTTTTGACTAATTAATAAAGATCATAATATTACTTTTTTATACTCTTAATTAAAAATATAAATAAACATAATATTTACCTCTGGAAACATGAGTACAGACAATATTAACCAAATATCTTAGATTGATTAATCACTTTGGGTAGAAGATGAACATTTTAGAATGGGTGAGTTTTTTTTTATTGTTCTGAACAAAAATTCAGATATATGTTGTAGACAGAATATTATGAATGCAGATGGTTTATTCCATAGATGGCCTAATTATCTATCTTTCTGCAAATCAAATTGTTGAAGGGGCCTGTCTATACAGATCACTTTACTAATTATTGTTAAATAATGACTCAATTTTGTAATATTTTTTCCATTGACAAGCAAATATTAATAAATCTCACTATATATTGTGTGCAGTATCATAATATTTTTTTATAAATTGTTAAATGGTACTTTATGCTTTCAAAAACAATTATGAGATTTAGGTCACTATTATTAATATTTTTTGACAGTGGTTGTATTTAACTTTTTATTCTGTTTTAACTTCCTTTATTTTAATTAGTTTTGTATTATATTCAACTGTTTTAATTGAATATTTGATGAAGTATATTACTGGAAAAAAGGATGATTAACGACTTCATAGCAATAATCGTATGATTTCATCCATCAAAAGAAAAACGCGAAATTAAATCAATCTGAAATAGGTTTATTGCAATTTTCAACATGTCCATGCTAAGATTTTTAAATTCAAATATATTATTTACTACATTAAAGTCATTTATTACTAAGTAAGAAATCAATAAAATGTTATTTTCCTTTAGATTTGGTATTGATAAACTTTGTATAGGAGTTTGAAGTTTATCTTTGTCTAATAGTCGGTTAGCAGGATATATACCCACATGTACCAAATAAATTTATGCATATATAATATTTATATTTTCCATATAATGTAATGTTCGGAATTGTGTATGGTCATATATTATTTTTAAATGCTAATAATGTTTGCATGCATCATTTGATTTTTAATTAATAGTGAGTGTAAACCAATGCGGAACGTTTTAATAACGCTAATTGTATTTAAAAATACAAGACACAAGCAATTTAGATAAGAGGAAATCTTTCTTATTTATCTTATTATAAACACAGGAGCAATTTAGATAATTTTAGATCTTAAAAGATATTGAACATATATCTTCAAAATACAAAGCACAGTTAATAAATAATTTATACTTTGAAAAAACTCTAAACATAACTATATAAGAATAAATTAATAAATTCATAATGCTAGATGAAAATCAAATATAGCAAATGGCTACAAACCAAAGCTAATTATCTTTCAAATATAAATTTAAGTATGTTATATACCAGAATTATGGCAAAGACAACTATTTAAAAAATGTCATTTAATATCAAAAATACAAATACCTTGGTTTATAACATTGTTAGAACTGGTAAAGTAACAAACATTCTTATGTTTCTTTTTCTATATGTCAGTTTTTTGAGGATAACAATAATGTCCTTTTTTTTCTATGATTAAAAAGAAAAAAACAGAATTAAGTTGCAAAATAGATATAATTTTTTTTAAAACTGATGAATGGATTATCTCAAATGCAAAGATAAACTAAGTCTTGTTTCACTATGGTAGATAGTAAAATTCTTTAACAAAGACAAGGAAAAATCAATATTTAAAATTTATGGTTAGAAATTAAATAGATCTCTGGCATTGAAATATTTGTGGTTTCAAATTAAAATGTTACTGATATAATATGTTTATTTATTAGAGCTGAGTGTTTTCCAAAGTAAAGCACAGAAACATAATTAATTCATTAAGAAAAATAATGTTATTTTCTTGTCTTAGGCAAAGGAAGTAAATACATTTTTTAAACATGTTGGTTAGCATATATTGAAAAACACTGTGGGAAGCAGGAGGATATAAAAGGTAAGAATCAGTCAATTTGAGGCAGTTTATTGATTGTAATAGTTGCTCTGCAATGAACTACAGTTCGGTATTTAATTATTCTACAACGAAGAGTTTAAATAATTGGACCAACTAAGTTTGGAGCCACCATGCCAGTAAATTAAAGAAGTGCTGCAGTGTTAAAGAGAAAGCTGAAGTTACCATAAAACTGTAATATGAAGAAACAGCTTATTTATATAGTAAATGCTAGAATGTCTGGTTAGTAAGGAATAGCTCACTCTCCTTCCCAAACCCTGGAAAAGGACATGAAGATAAAAAAAGATGCTTATGCCTAAGTGACCATATGTAAACCATTCAGCTCTCAAGGCCAATCCCCCTTTTAATATGAAAATTGTACCATTCAGCTCTAACATCACATTGAAGACCATCACAGAGATTTAAAAAGGTAATAAAACTCTAGGTAGTTATTAAAACATGTTTGATTAAGCTTGATGTAAGTGTGCTATGATGTAAGGATAATACAACTATTTATTTACTTAATAATGATGCAAATCCATTATTACATGAAATAGTTATTTTGACATTTGAAGAGTTTAATAATATTTGTGCAAATGCAGTAAGAAAGTGTTTCAAAAAGGATAAAGTGCAATGCAGTTATAAAGTTATTTAAAATAATTAATTAGATGAAATGGTAAAATATTCAAATTAAATTTAAAAAAACAGATTTTGTAATGGATAAAACTCAGTGTTTATATGAAAACATTTATAAACTGAGTTAATTTCTTATTGAGCGAATAATGTAATTGCTACAAGTGTTATTAGAATGAAGGAGATAAAATAATACACATAAACTTGGTAAATTGCAATTGCTAAAGAAATATTTTATATATGTGACGATAATTTAAAAGAGACATACCCCGATATATGGATACATTGTAAATGCTTAATATTTAACTGAGAGGATTGATATTTTATATATGTGAGTTTGGAAATTATGTTGTAAGGATTAATTTAAAATAGATATATGATATATGTATATGTTGTAAATGCTGAATGTATAACCAAGAAAGTATTAATACTTTATATAGGTGAGTTCACATACAAAAAAGGATTTACATCTATATACGTGAATCAAACATGTGAATATATTCGAATATAATTATTGACTACTAAATGATTGACTAAAAAGATTGATTCAAATATAAATTGAGCTGGCCTAGGAGTATACTGACATAGGGAATTAACTCATATATATATATATATATATATATATATGTATATACCTTCTGGATAGGCACTATATATATATATATAGTGACCTTCTGGATGGGCACAAGTAATTAAAGTATACTGTGTCAGTAGTGAATAACCACATTTAACTAAAAACAAAAGTGAAATAGTGCTAAAATTTAAAAATTTTTTTTATTAATGGTCTAAAACCTTATGTGAGAGTTGCTTATGAATGTTAGTTGGGACTTTTTATAAGCATTTATTATTATTATTATTATTATTATTATTATTATTATTATTATTATTATTATTATTATTATTATTATTATTATTATTATTATTATTATTATTATTATTATTATTATTATTATTATTATTATTATTATTATTATTATTATTATTATTATTATTATTATTATTATTATTATTATTATTATTATATTTCATGAAGTATTTAAGCAAGAAAGGGAAGTGGATTATTACAGGAATTGTTGATATGCAAGTTAAGTTGATATAGATTTCTTTTATTTCTAAAATAGTGGTTGGTGTTTGTTTAGATGTTTTTGTGATCTGTTTATTCATTGGCACACCCATCCATATATAAGTAATATAGTCTGTGAAGTAGGTCTAACTCATAGCAATATCAATCATATTTTAGTCAGGATAATTTAGCATTCATATAGCAGTATATGTGTATGCATGTATGTCTGTATCATCTTTCATTTTCATATTTAATTACAATATAAAATTTTATATTCTACAATAAAACATTTAAAATTACAATAAAATCTCTAATAACAAATGTAAATATATCTTGAGTGATTAATGGATATCTGGATTAGTGAATAATTTGACAAATTAAATTGTGTTATCAAATATTTTATTTTACTGATCAATTAATATTCATTTATTTCAACAGTGTAAAAAACATTTTTTTTATTTGGTTTGATTTAATTTAGAAAATCAAAATGATTTTTTTTTCAAGAAAAGAATTATTGAATATTTATTCTTTAATTAACCAAGTGCAAGGGTTGGAGCTAACTTTTGGAGGATAAGATGACCTCTTGATTGATGGAAAAAAATGTATTTAAGTGATAGTTAGTAATAAAATTCAGTGATTATTCATTCAGTGATTCATTCATTATTTGCCACTTCTTCTTTGTGCATTTTTTAAATCTCTTCCAGAAGTCAAGTCAGTTAAACTCCAAAGTGTAAATTTTTAAACATTATTTTTTTTATTGAATTCAGTGTGTGAATTCTAGCTACCAGACAGCTTTAAGATAGGATGTCAGGCTAAATTATAAAAAAAGGTATATTTTTTTCATTTCTTTACCACTCAGTTAAACGTTAAATTAACCTTATCATTTTTAAAATGTATGTATATGCTGATAATTTTAATCTACTTTGTTTGCTTATATCTTCTATTAATACTAAGGAAAAAATGAAATTCCATGAACATTCTAATTTTCTAAAGAAATTATGTGAACTTTATAATCTTTTAAGGAAATTTATGCAGGACTACTTAACCAAACCTACTTTGACTCTCCATTTAAATTTTTCTCTAAATGTATAAAAGTCAAGTTAAAATGGAAGGATGTGTGTATAATATTTCTGTGCTATATATTTGAATTACTCCATGATAATAATTGTGCTTGTTATTCATGCCTATAAATTATTTTATTAAGAAAGTGAATGTATGGCTTACAAATAATTGATTAATTACTAGTATTTATTTAATATGACATGTTTAAATCAAGTAGAAGAACATTAATATTACATATTTCTTGTTCTCCTTGATATATGGACTTATTATAAAATAAAAATATTATTGCTTAAGGAATTGTAGATCTATGCAAATAATTAATTAACAATAGACCAAAAATAATTATATCTGTGATAATTTATAAAGTTAATGGCAAGCTAATGTTTATTTTTTGGAAAACTGCTAAAGTTACTGTTAAATTAAAATATTTCTAAGATTAATTGAATGATAAATATAAAGTTATATGTAGCTGAAACTATCTATCCATATCTCTGTTATCATAAAAATTTATTACTGCATGTGCTATATTATTGAACTCAATTAGCTATTGCTAAGAACATTGGAGATTGCTGAATTAAATCTAAATTGTGAATGTCTATCTTAGAGAAATTTGTATTTATGTTTAGTAACATGTACTCATTTGGAATCATCATCCCTGTCTTTGTGTCAGTTGGGAAAATGTATGTTTAAAAAAGAAAAAAAACTTTACAAGTGAATTTTTTTAAGTTAAAAGAAGAGAATCTTTTTTTCTTTTGTTTGTTGCTATTGATATACCAAAGATAAATAGACAGATTTATTATTTATGTATATGCATATTTAATTTTTGTTATTTCCTTGACTCTTAGAATGTCTTGGATGATCATATTACAATGTGCAATATGTTGGTAAATGATTATTATTTAAATATGTCTTAAGTAGGTTATATATATATATATATTACAGACATTTATTGAAGATATATATATATATATTACAGAGATTTATTGAAGATATATATATATATATGAAAAACAAAAAACAAGTTAAAAACTTGCTAACGCTTGTATTTATGTCAATAGATGGCGTTCTACCAAAAACACCGTCAAGTATATGTTTACATAAACGTCAGAGCATGAATTCACTATCTCTAACTTTAATTCCACTTTCAGATCATGATTTCAAGCTATTTGCTATCATCAGTGAAAGACAGGAATTTTAGAAACTAGATCTAAACACAAACTCTGAGCGTTTATGAAACAGTTTCTATTCAGCTTGCAAGCGTGTATCTTTTAGATATGTAATGTCTTCAAACTCAGCATAGCAAGCCAGATAGCTACATGGGTCTGATCTCAGTTCAGCATCACCACATAGTAGCAGCCTCTGCACTATATATCATTGCTAGAAGGACCTCAAAGGTACATTTATGAAAAACAAAAAACAAGTTAAAAACTGAGTTTGAAGACATTACGTGTCTAAAAGATTCACGCTTGCAAGCTGAGTAGAAACTGTTTCATAAACGCTCAGAGTTTGTGTTTAGATTTAGTTTCTAAAATTTCTGTCTTTCACTGATGATAGCAAATAGCTTGAAATCATGATCTGAAAGTGGAATTAAAGTTAGAGATAGTGAATGCATGCTCTGACGTTTATGTAAACATACACATGACAGTGTTTTTTGGTAGAACGCCATCTGTTGACATAAATACAAGCATTAGCAAGGTTTTAACTTGTTTTTTGTTTTTCATAAATGTACCTTTGAGGTCTTTCTAGCAATGATATATATTTCAGAGGCTTCTACTATATGGTGATGCTGAACTGAGATCAGACCCATGTAGCTATCTGGCTTGCTATGCTGAGTTTGAAGACATTACGTGCCTAAAATATTCACACTTGCAACCTGAATAGAAACTGTTTCATAAACGCTCAAAGTTTGTGTTTAGATCTAGTTTCTAAAATTCCTGTCTTTCGCTGATGATAGCAAATAGCTTGAAATCATGATCTGAAAGTGGAATTAAAGTTAGAGATAGTGAATGCATGCTCTGATGTTTATGTAAACATACGCTTGATGGTGTTTTTGGTAGAACGCCATCTGTTGACATATATATATATATATATATATGTATGTATCTTGAAGTGAGCACTTGGCTCTCAGAGTAGCACATGTATAAAAGAAATATTGTGTCAGAAATGGTAAAACCTTGTTGATAATAATTATTGCCATTTAAAAGTTTAAAATAGCTAATAGTTTGTCATAAACTAAAAGTTTTTTATTATTATTTCAGTTTACCATTTACTTTACCATAATATTTGTGTATTATAATTTGAAGTTATTTACATGCTCTTATTCATACATTTGTGTGACTGTCTTATGCATTTATTTCATATAATTAGTAAATATTCAGTTTTGTGATTGTTTTTCTTTTTGTTAATTTCAGATAATGCCGTATGTTAGAAATACTGTCATATCTGTGTATGTGTATTTATTTTTCAATGTATAGAATGAAATGTATAGAGTAGCTATGAGAAAGAAAGTTATTCATAATATATTCTATGCAGATTTGGATTGAGAACTCTCTCCCTTATTATATACGCGTATTTGCCATGAGTGAAATATATTTCTAGATTGCGTGCGTATGCATTATAAAAATGATATTTTATGAAGTTGAGTAATTTATGTCCCTTTATTCTGGTGATGAGAATACATTTCATGCCTTTAGTATATCTCAAAGGAGGTGGGGATTTATTATTTGTTGTTAGATTTATTAGCCAAGAAGCTTGTTTATTCCTCATGCACTTGAATTTTTCTCTTGAATGTTTATCCTTGTGTTATCATAGAATCATGGCAATATGTAATGCAGTTGGTGGATAAATAAATAGTAAGATTAAATTCTTTATGGAATATTAAAGCAGAAATAGTGTTATATTTGTTGGTTGGTCTATAGCATTGTTCGAATTATAATACTTTATTAGTAATTTATAAGTAAACTGATAAGATGTATGATTTTGTTTTAATTATAGTATAAGATATGACACACACGTAATGCATATAATCTCGCAGACATGATAGTATAATACTGTTAAATTTATATATTGGGAAGTAAATATTTTGAATTATATCATTAATTTACTGCAAGCTTTAAATTATCAAATCATCAGAATGATTTTTTTTTGGAATGCGTGAAAAGTATAGATATTTAAAGGGATTGTTTAATTAAGCTATTTAAATTTTTTGCTGACAGACAAGTTTATTGACTTGTTTTATCTTAATAATGTTTCAGATGAATTCAGAATCTATATATTTTGGTATTTGGTTTACAAACATCAGAGTCATTATTATGCTATGGGCAGAATAAGTATAAAACATCAAAATATCACATAGTCACCATTTCATATGCTTACATATTCTGTTAACAAGATCACCACACTTTTCATACTTAGTGCCACCAAGTGCAAGCCTTCATAATCAAGGGATTCTAAGATCTAGGTTCAGTACTCTCAAATCCAAGCTTCTCACTGATGAAAGCCACAAGCTAGAAACTAGTCTGGAGTTGTTGAATAAGTAGGTTCTAAATAGAAATTTTATGCACTAATCTTCCTGCATCCATTGATTATGAGGGTTTGCAGTTGGTAGCCCTTCTGTATGGAGAGTTTGGTAATCTGATTAAGAGTATGTGTAAGCACACAAAATAGTGATCGTGTGATATTTTTATGGTTTTATCCCTACTTGCTTATAGAATATTGGTGACTGAGGTTTTTGAAAACCAAAAAAACCCAGCAAATAAGCATGGTTGGAAATATTATGATGTTTTATCTTGGGTTTCTAGCTTTATAATTAGCCAAATAGGTAAGTGATGGCTGGTGTAAAATTAACATTAGATCTTAAGATCTAAATGCAGAACTCTCAAATCAAGGCTTCTTGCTTATGAGAGTCTTATGCTAGAAACTAGTCTGGGGATTCACAAACCTTCCTGCACCCATTGATTATGAAGACTTGCACTTGGTGGCACTACTTTATGGAGAATTTGGTACACTTTTAATTTATACACTTGGAGTTTAGATGTAATGTAGCAAATTTAAATACAGACTACCAGAGTGACTTAAAGGCAACATGGGCATGACAATAATATTGGCATCAACAAGGATTTAAGGCATTCCATCATTAGATTTTCAATGGTATGGGTGGCTGAAGAGTTAGAGGTTGAGTACATTGAAGTCTGCTCACTAAAGTTTGAAGATTTGCTATCTTAATATAAACTGAGCTCTGATTATATATATGGGAGAGATAATCATCTGGACTAACTGATGAGTGCTGTTTTAGAAGGAAATGTGAATATTGAACATGTGTGTGATCATTTGTATTTGTTGTATAAGAAAGAGGGGCATCTGAAGGAAGTTTAAACATCTGTGTTCAAATCTCCTATATTAAATAGAATATTATAGCCAGGTAAACAAAAATAACTTTATCTGCCAAAAACCATCAATTACCAATTGACAATCCTCCTGAGGTTAAACAATTTCTCTCTATTAACATATATTAGCTCTTTTGTTTTGGTGTTTATTAAAGTAAAAAAAGGGTTCTCTTTCATTTCAAACCCAAATTTTTATAAAAAAATTTAAACCCAGAAAGCTATTTTTATAAATATGAGAATATAGAAGGTTAGCATCTTTCTTGACATGAAAGATTGAGTTTTTAGTCTATATACTTTAAAATAAAGATTAATCTTATCTGTTATTTGATTGTAGATGCTAGAGTTGTAAATATTATTAATTTTTATAATGTTATTAAGTCATTAAAATTGTATATTGTATCCTGTTTAAACTTTTATTGAATTGTTTTATTAACAATCTCATATATATATATATATATATATATATATATATATATATATATATATGAGATTGTTATATATATATATATATATATATATATATATATATATATATTTAAATACAAGTATATTGTGTATACTTAATGTAATTAGAAATAAATTGAACTAAGACTTTCAAGCTTTCTACAACAATCCACTCTATTTTTTTTTTTTACAAATGATACACATGATCACATACATGTGAAAAAGATAAATGATTTCCAATATACATATTTCATGCCAAACCAACACTCATCAATTGGTCTCCCACACTCATATATAATCAGTGCCCACTTTATATTAAGATAGCAAATCTTCAAACCTTAATGGCCAGCTCCAGCCTTCTTTACCCTGCAACTCTTCAGCCATTTATATCATTGGAAATCTAACAATGGTATACTCAAAACACTTGTTGATGCCAATGTTATTGTCTTATTTATGTTGACTTTAAGTCATTCTGACTCCTCACATATAGGATCTTATTCTGCCCGTCTTCTAGGTATTTAAATAAATGTATAAAGTTTCTATATGTTAGAGGTTAGTCTGACTCAAAAAATCAATATGAATATTGGTAATAATATTGACATCAACAAAAGCTTTAAGCATTCCATCATCAGGTTTTCAATGATATGCGTGGCTGAAGAGTTGAAAGATGGAAAGGATTGAAGCCTGTCCATTAATGTTTAAAGATTAGCTATCTTAATATAAAATGAGCACTGATTTTATATATATCTGAACCAACTGATGAGTTTTTGGTTCAGCATCAAACCATGAAATACATATATTGAAAAATCATTTATTTTTTTCACATATATGTGTAAGCTGGAGTGGATAGCTGTAGGGAGTTCAAAAGTCTTGAGTTCAAATCAGTTCTAATTACATTAAATATAGACAATATGCTCATAATTAAATATTACATAGTCAGCCTGTATTCTGCCCACCCCTCTTCTATGCATTTAAATGGACATATTAGGTTCTATATGTGAGGAGTCACTGTGATTTAAAGATAATATGTTACAACAATAAGATTCACATCAACAAGTTTTTTGAGCATACCATCATCAAATTTTTAATGATATGGATGTCTAAAGAGTTGGAGTATGGAGAAAAATTGAAGTCTGTCTATTAAAGTTTGAAGATTTGCTATCTTAATATAAAGTGACTGCTGATTATTTGTGTGTGTGTGTGTGGAAAATGGTGATTTAGACCAACAGATGAGTGCTAGTTCAGCATGAAATACATATATTGATAATCATTTTCTTTTTCACATGTCTGTAGTCATGTGTATTGGTTGTATAAGATGAAGTGGATAACTGTAGGGAGTTTGAGTTCAAATCCCTTTTGATTAAATATATCTATATACATATAATATATATGCCATATTATTATTTGTGGGATATTCCATATAGTGAAATCGCTAAATGCTGATGTTTCAATACAATATCAAGTACCTTCATCAGAGCATCCTCTTTCTCAAATCATAAGAATGTGTGTGAGATTTAAAATCGTTTTTATAATTTTCTTTCTTCTCATATTTAAATTCTATTGGTTGAAAAGTTTTAAATTTTATTTTCTCTTCCAATAACTTCTTCCAAATGTTGTTAATCTTCTTTAATTTACACGTTTCATTTATGCTCTTGGGTTTTTTTAAAAATATCTATAGCTTCTCTTAGCAATCTCTGGTCATATTGTTCAATTTTTGCTAAAATATTAGTTTTTTCAAAATTGACATCATGATTAGTTAATTTTACATGCTAATAAATAGCTGATGAATTGGATTTTTCTCTGACTGCCAGAATGTGTTCTTCCTTTCTAATATTTATTCTATGATTAGTCTGTCCAATATATGTATGTGACCAGACCCTACATGGAATTTTATATACACCATGACACTCCAAAGAAATTTTATCTTTAGGAAGTGGAAATATTTCACTAATTTTAAAGGTAATGCAAACTGTGTAAATATTATATTTCTTTAAAATGTTACTATTTTTATCAGTTACTCCTTTTATATATGTCAAAATTGTCTTAATTTTTGCTGTATCAAAATCTTTTTTTCTTTTTATATGTATAAGCCCTATTAATAATGTTATAATTAAAACCATTATCAAGAAGCATTTTATTACTAGCAGAAATATCATGGTGAAAATGGCAGTCATCAGAAAGTCTCTTTATTCTATCAAATAATGTCTTTGCCACTGAAAATAGTTGTGCAGGACGGTGAGGAGAATAAAAATGTAGATACCTCCCAGTGTGTTTTGGTTTTTTTTATATATACCATGGGATAAAGAACCATCTTACCTTCTTTCAATCAAAACATTTTAAAAAGGTAATTATTATTTTCTATTTCCATAGTAAATTTAATATTGTTGTGAAAAGAGTTTAAAAAATTTAAAAAGTCATCAATAGCATGCTTACCATGAGACCAAATAACAAATGTATCATCAACATAGCTCAGCCATGTAGATGGTTTTTTAACTGCTGAAGTCAAAATTTTATTTTCCAAATCCTCCATAAAAATAGAAGCTAATGCTGGAGAAATTGGTGAACCCATAGCTAGATCTGATGTTTGTTTATACATCTGCCCATCAAAAACAAAAATGTATTCGATAAGCAGTATTCAATCAAAACCATAGCAAAATTAGGCAACTGAATATTTTTTAAAACCTGAATGGCTTCATTTACATGTACACTAGTAAAAAGTGAAACAATGTCAAAATTTACCAAAATATCATTCTTAGTCAATTTAATATCCTGGATAAGCTCAAGAAAATGATTCACATCTTTAACATATGATGACATCTCTGTTAAATGTGACTGTAAAAAAGAGAAGTCAAAAAATGAGCCAGTGTCTGTGTTGGTGAACCAACTGCACTTACAATCGGTCTCAATGGAATATTGTAAGTGCAGTTGGTTCACCAACACAGACACTAGCTCATTTTTTGACTTCTTTTTTACATCCGCATTTAACAGAGATGTCATCATAATTTAAAGATGTGAATCATTTTCTTGAGCTTATCCAGGATATTAAATTGACTAAGAATGATATTTTGGTAAGTTTTGACATTGTTTCACTTTTTACTAGTGTACCTGTAAATGAATCCATTCATGTTTTAAAAAATATTCAGTTGTTTAATTTTATTGTGGTATTGATGAACACTGCTTATCAAATACATTTTTTTGTTTTTGGTGGGCAGAAGTATAAACAAACATCAGGTCTAGCTATGGATGCACCAATTTCTCCAGCATTAGCTTCTATTTTTATGGAGGATTTGAAAAATAAAAATTTGACTTCAGCAGTTAAAAAACCATCTATATGACTGAGGTATGTTGATGGTACCTTTGTTATTTGGTCTCATGGTAAGCATGCTCTTGATGATTTTTTTTAATTTTTTAAACTCTTTTCACAACAATATTAAATTTACTATGTAATAGATGAAATACACAGGCTTACATATACCTGCATCTATACATGTAATAGGGTACGAGCACAGACTTTCACATGACCCACCACTCTCCACACTATCTCATAATACTGATACACCTGAACACACATATGTCAAAAAGATAAATAATCACCAATATACGTATTTCATGCTAAACCAGCAATCATCAGTTGGTCCAGATTACCATCTCTGCACATATATGCTACAAGTGCTCAGATATATATTAAGATAGCAAATCCTCCTACTTTAATGGACAGGCTTCAATGTACTCCACACTCCAACTCTTCAACTGTCCATCCAATTGAAAATCTGATGATGGAATGCTCAAAGGCCACCCTTAGGCCAGATTGTTCAATTGGATGGACAGTTGAAGAGTTGGAGTGTGGAGTACCTTGAAGCCTGTCCATTAAAGTAGGAGGATTTGCTATCTTAATATATATCTGAGCACTTGTAGCATATATGTGCAGAGATGGTAATCTGGACCAACTGATGATTGCTGGTTTAGCATGAAATACATATATTGGTGATTATTTATCTTTTCGACATATGTGTGTTCAGGTGTATCAGTATTATGAGATAGTGTGGAGAGTGGTGGATCATGTGAAAGTCTGTGCTCGTACCCTGTCTATTAAATTTACTATGGAAACAGAAAATAATAATCAATTACCTTTTTTAGATGTTTTGATTGAAAGAAGGTAAGGTGGTTCTTTATACCATGGTTTATATAAAAAACCAACATACACTGGGAGGTATTTACATTTTTCTTCTCATCACCATCCTGCACAACTATTTTCAGTGACAAAGATATTATTGGATAGAACAAAGAGACTTTCTGATGATAGCCATTTTCACCATGACATTTCTGCTACTAATAAAATGCTTCTGGATAATGGATTTAATTACAACATTATTAAAAGGGCTTATACATATAAAAAGAAAAAAGATTTTGATACATCAGAAATTAAGACAATTTTACTATATATAAAAGGAGTAACTGATAAAATTGGTAACATCTTAAAGAATAATAATATTCACATAGTTTACACTACCTTTAAAAAAATTAGTGAAATATTTCCACTTCCTAAAGATAAAATTTCTTTGGAGTGTCATGGTGTATATGGAAATTCCATGTAGGGTCTGTTCACATACATATATTGGACAGACTAATCATAGAAATGAAAAAGGAAGAACACATTCTGGCAGTCAGAGAAAAATCCAATTCATCAGCTATTTATTCTCATGTAAAATTAACTAATCATGATATCAATTTTGAAAAAACTAATATTTTAGCAAAAATTGAACAATATGATCAGAGATTGCTAAGAAGCTATAGAGATTTTTAAAAGGCCCAAGTGCATAAATGAAAGGTGTGAATTAAAGATTTACAACATTTGGAAGAAGCTATTGGAAGAGAAAACAAAATTTAAAACTTCTCAACTAATAGAATTTAAATATGAGGAAAAAGAAAACGATAAAAACGATTTTAAATCTCACATGCATTCTTATGATTTGAGAAAGAGGACGCTCTGAGGAAGGTACTTGATACAACATTTGGAAGAAGCTATTGGAAGAGAAAACAAAATTTAAAACTTCTCAACTAATAGAATTTAAATATGAGGAAAAAGAAAACGATAAAAACGATTTTAAATCTCACATGCATTCTTATGATTTGAGAAAGAGGACGCTCTGAGGAAGGTACTTGATATTGTACTGAAACATCAACATTTAGCTATTTCATTACATGGAATATCCTGCAAAAAATAATAATAATATGACATCTTTTATCCATGAAAATATTAGAATTAACTATATATATATATATTGATTTATATTTATATTTACTTACCTTTAGCTGCCAACTTTCATAATTGAATAAACTTTTCAATTTTAATTATACTTATTTAAGTTTGTACATCAACTTTCTCTTCTTTATTGTAACTGTGTGGTTGTTGTTGTTGTTGTTGTTGTTATTATTATTATTATTATTATTATTATTATTATTATTATTATTATTATTATTATTATTATTATTATTATTATTATTATTATTATTATTATTATTATTATTATTTACTATTTAATCATGTATCATTAATGTATATAAAATACTATTTTAGACCTAAATTTTTATTTAAGCTAGTTTAATATTATTAATAATACTAATTTACCTTTCACTTTTATTATTAGTATGGTGTATTATTTTAACGTCAACTTTTTTTAAAAGTTCTGTTTTTAATGAGTATAAGTAAATAATTAATTTTTTTATCATATTTATTAGTATTAATCTTGAGTAAGTTGATTTTTTTTTATTTTATCTATTAATAATACAAAAAATAAAGTAGATTAAATGGTTTGATCTAATATCATATGCAGTGAGTAGTATACATAATTGGATTGGTCACGGTGTGGTGTGAGATATACAAAATTAAATTGATCTGATGGGCAGTGTGGGGTATACATAATTGGCTTCATCATTATGTATAGACTAAGGCCAACTAAAATAAATTCTTAAGAATGGGATTAAGGTGGTATTAGTTCTATTCCAAAAGGTAAAAACTAATCTATGAAATGAACATTGACTTGGATTCAATCCAGACCTTTCTTAAGTAGTTTGAAAAAAATAAAAAATGATAAAAGTGGAAAAGTCAAAGATGCATAATTTATTGCAGAACAAAAACAAGTAATTATTCAAAGATCAAATAACATTTTTATAAATAAATTATGTATTTTTAGAAACAATTATTTAATGTTTCATTGTAAAAATTTATTGAAAGTTATTATACTTGGCTTACTAAGATCAATATTTTAATTATATAAGCTAATGTACTGTCACATATATATTATGTAAGTCAACAAAATAGTTATATAGTAAGGCATAAAATTTAATAAAGACATATATTTTCTTTTATTAAAATACAATTTTTTTTTTTACTATAAATGGCATATAACGTTAAAAAAGGGTTAGTAGTAAATGAAAACTAGTATAAAATACTAGAGCTACTTTAGAATTATTTGACTGTAATCTAATGATACTAAATTACCTATATAAAAAGTGTCTTTCTATTGAATATAAATCATTCAGTATATATTTAGTTATTCTTAGCTAGAAGATAAATCCTCAATTCTTAGCTTTTGACGAATAATATATTTTCTTTTAATATTTTTTCTAAAGAGATAAGGGGCTATTAGAAAAAATTTTTGCTCTGCCGTTGTTTGTTTGAATATTATTATATTTATCTATATTATTTTAATATATTTTAAAAGTAATTGTATAATTTTAAATATTGTCAAAAATATGATAAATTCTCTTGAATATTTAATATTGACATTACGTTATTAATATTCAATACTTCAAGATTTTTCTAATAAAGAATTATTTGGACTAATATGGAATAAAAAAAATAAAGAGTAAAATCAGAGTCCAATATATATATATTTAAGTAAATAAAAAAAACGATAGTTTTGATTATAATACTTTTATTTTTTCTAATTTTTAAAAATTTTAAAACAATAAATCATCTTTTTGAAGAAAAAGAAATAGAAGAGCTTACATTATTATGTTTTTGAAGTTAATAATTCAGATGAGAATAATAATTGTATAAAATTTATTCCCGTCTTTTATTTATAAAAGAAAATTATTTATGCACATTTTATTTGTTTTTACATACATCATTAAGTGCAATAATTCCCATTACAGACAGTTATGAAAATAGTTTTACATCATCGTTGATAACAGATTATTACTGATAAATTAATAAACTTTATGGAAAATGAAAATTTATAAAAATGTTAAAATGTTTTCCATCTAAGACAACCAAATGCGAAATAAATAAGAATAATGATTAAATTATGTGTGTTATTATACCTTGAGCTCCTCTTATGACAATGAGTCTAGTAAAAATTATCATTGCCTGTGACCAGGCAATATAAAAATGGTACAAAATCACATAATTCCATGTGCATCTTCTATAACGTCACACAAAAGATTTTTTTAAAATAAAGAATTATCATTTACATACCATTTAATAATTGTGTATGATATGTTGGTATTGTGAATTACAAGTTATGATTTATATATTGAAAATATGAAAAAAGAAAGATTAAAAAAAGATAGTTGATTTTATTAAGAAATATAAAAGTTTTGATTATTAAAAAATAGTACTGTGTTTAAAAAAATCAATCCCAAAATCTTGTCAAAATTGATGTGTGGAACATGCTTTTTCGTTGTTTATCCTGAAATTCTATGAGATATAATACAGAAATAAAGTGGGGGGCTTCCAAAATTATATAACATTAGTTATAATTTTGTTTTGCTTTTTACTGTTATTGTTGATATATAAAACAAAACTCTGAATAGATCTTATGGAATATAAAAGTTAAATGTTAGTCCATTTAAAATGTTCTCTCTCATTTAAAAATTATGAACTTTCTTGCTGCTTACTTTACAATACAGCATATGTTCATATATAAAACTTATAAAAGTCATGAGAAAAAGACTTTATTTTGATGAACTCCTAGTTAAAAGGCATTAAATTATGAGAATATATCATAAAGATGTTAATCTGAATTTTCTTGATATTATGGTGCAGCTGCAGCAGAATACTAGAAGTGACGTAATGTATTCTTGAAATGTAAATAAACGGTATACGTATTTGCAATCATCCAGCAGTTCAAGTACCAGTTATATCTAGAAAAAGATAACAAAGTTATAACAATTACATTGAGGATAATATCAAAATTAACAGTAAAGATCCATTAAAAATTAATTGTGCATATTAATAATGATCTCATTCCACTTTAAAAAATTCACTATTCATCTAATAATGCATACCTTTTAAAATTCCTAGATTAACATTTCTTTTCAATTAATAATATTTTTATTTTAAATCATTTTGCAAAACAAACAATTTCTATTGAAAATAATTTAAATGAAATATTAATCATCATTATGATAAATCCTCCAATAGAAACTGGCCCTAATTTTTTTTCAAATCCTTCTACATTTTCTAGGTTTATATGTGATTTCAATTACTGTAATAGCCTTTAGAAGAACCAACTGATAATAATTCAAATTGTCAAAGTTTAGAGTGGATAGATTTAAACACCACGTATATACTTTATTATAGCAGGCAAAAAGAAACATTCTATTTATGTAAACGGAGCACAGAGACAAAACTTGATTTATGCTTTGTTTTGACAAAAGAGAGTTCATTATTATATGCTTATTTTTTAATATTGGAGAATTCTCTCAATAACCACTATAAACCAAATCTTTTTGGAACTTACCTCCCTCCCATACTAAAAGTCATTAAATCTTAATGTAAAATATTTAAAAAGCTAACTAAATTCAAAATATTTGAGAAGAATATATGTACAAACCATCACTAATAAAACAATGCTATTGTATGTTTAATAAACGCATATTAACCACTGACAAATATTCTATTTCTCATGTATCTCAAAAGCAATTTATTTTTGATAGGAACAAAAGCAGCAAATATTTTATAGCCAATATATTTTTTTAATCTAATATATACAAATTTTGAAAAACTTATAAAATTTTTGAAAAGAAAACAAGATGAAGAAAAAACTGTGGAAAGCATAGCTTTGTGAGATCTACTAAAGATATCTGATCAATTGTATGTAGATCTTGAGTTGTAGAAATACCTTGAAGAAATATACAATCGTCATTATTTATTAAATTGCCAATCATATATTTGATTTCTAATACGAAGATTGACAGAATAAAAAAAAAGCATTATTAGAGCAAAATTATAACTATTTTTATGTTTCTTTTATATCAAGTTAATAAAATTAGTGAATATAGAATTTTACAGAATGTTGTTTTATAAAGTTTATTAATTTCTCTCACCTGTTTATTTAATACACTAATAGAGATCTTCCAGAACAGACTTAAAAAAAAAATGTACCCAGTCATTATATTTCATTGACTTCACAAAAGAGATTTTTTGTAGAAATAAAAATCTCTTAATAAGGAAATAAAAAGTTTGAAAATCTTTTTTTTAAATGTGTTTTGACAAAGACAGCCCATTCATCTTTTTGTCCAAATAAAAGAAAAATATTTCTTAATAAATGAACAATAGAAAAAAACACAATCTTACCCCATGTTACTTAGGAATAATCTTGAATTATAGCTTAACTTATTTTTCTAATCTATGGGAGAATAAATCTAAAATAATTTTTAAGGATAACATTCTTGGAAAGCTAGCAGCAATACTTATGATTTATGATGTTTTTGGAACAGGTTTTATAGCACTAGTATATTTGCTCAGTGAATGGAGAAAAAACAATCAAGTTAAACTTCTTTTATGCAGTTAAATACTATCTTTAAAAAATATTACTGGCATTCTCACGCCTTCAATAACTTCCAGTTCTTATATAAATTCCATCTACCAGGTATATGTAGACAAATTGGTCATAGAAACTGTATAAAAGCTATCAAGTAAACTTGGCTAATTACAATTAACTCAAGATATAGATTCACTATATAAAATTCATTTCAAATCAGCATATTCTTTTTGGATGCTTAACCAAGGAAAGAATTTTAGTATTGAAAGTAGGCTTTATCTTTTATTTTATTGAAATATTCTTATTTTTCATTTTTTATTATTATTTTACTAATATTAAAAATCCACTTCTATGCACTCCAATACAATGTATTTTATATATTTTTATTTTAGTTCACTAACAGTTGTGATTAATCCATAGTCTTCATCAGAGCTTAAGTTTTAAAATTTCTTAGAAAAACTACTGTTTATGAGGTTCCAAAAAATTTCTTTTTCCAAAGCCAACAGTAAAGCTAATTGGATTTGATCTTCCTAGATCTTTATCGGAATGATTATGAATCATCCATGGTCATTGCAATTATATATTTCTGATATGGAATTTAAAATAGTTAATGATTATTATATCTATGGGTGCAGTGGCCTAATTGAAGGATTTAATAAAAACATTTTAGATTGTATCTTCTGGTAAATATTTCGATGTTCTATAATGTTTTTCATTAGTTAAAGTATCAAATAATTCTTATTCTAAATAAATATTAAACTAGCTCTAATTAAGCTAAAAACCAGGTAATCAATGTGGTTTTAATTGCACTTGACAAAAAATCTAGCTAATAAAAAATTAAAGAAAAATGAGTCATAAGTTTGTAGGAGATTCAAATAAAATTTTAACACCAGATGTACCTGTATGCTCAAACTCAGAGGGCATTAAAAAAATTAAAAATGGAGAAATTAGAGAAACCTTTTTTAGTATCTGTTGATTTTGAAATTTTGATTTAAAACTTATCTAGAGTTCTTTTCTTGCTTCATATAAAAAGCATTTCAAAAATACAATATGGTAGTTTACAAAAAGATTGAAAAGCAAAAAAAAAAACTACCTTTTCTAATAGAAAACTGAACTAGAGTGTCATAGAGGAGAGTTTGAAGCAATATCTGCTAGAACGCTTTGAAAAATAAGAAATGAAGTTATTTTAAAAAAGTTTTAATTTTTTTGAAGAGAGAAATGTATTTGCTTAAGCAAATATAAAAATGAAGACAAAAGGAAACATCGAAATTGATTAATCTAATTTTAAATTGTATATTGTTTGGAAAATAATGGAACTAATGAAAATATTTTTAAATTTATAATGAATTTATATAACTATAGATATATTGGTAATAACTTTTTAACTTGAAAGCCTTTTTCATAATTGTTATTTCAATGAAGCTGAAAATTCTAAATTATTTTCTGAAGGCGTATTATAAAGAACAACATCCTATCTGCTGTAGAATTAATCTCTCCATAACTTAAAAAAATTAAGAATATAAATATTCCATCAAGAATAGTTACAAGACAATTTAGATAAATTATCATTTAATGTGAAATAGTCATTAATAATGATGATGTTACTTTATTTTTAATTTATAAAAAACTGTGGCGTCATTTCAAAGAGAAAGTTGAAATTGTCAAAGTTGGCCATCCCCAATGATTAGGAGTAAATTAATTAAAATATTGATCAAATATATCAGTTTAATTTTTAAATCGTTAATTTTGTATGGCCTGTGAATATTATAAATAGTGAAGTGATTATTGGCAGAAAAAAGCTTCTCTGCCCTTGATCTAAAGCGCATATATTTTAATTTTACAAGCAAATAGTCAAAAACATCAGGAAAATGAAAGCAACAATCATATAACACATTTGATTGAACCATTCCTATATCCAAATATTATTGTTTTTAAATACATAAAAAATGAATATATACATTACAGTCTATATAAAAGTTAGAGTAATAAATTCATACCTAAGGGATATTAATATAATACTAAAATCCAAACATTTTGGAGATTTAAAAGTACAACTCCTAATTTAAATCGATTTCTAGCATATTATGTTGTTACATTTTTCAGAATTATTTTTATTCGTAATGCAAAAAAAGAATATTTACATATTTATGGTTTAATTAAAAATTTTCATGTTAACAGGTTTTTTTAAAATTTTGAAATGTTTTTTTTATATGCTCATCGCTATTCTTCATTCCAAGTTTTGTTTATCATTAATTAGAATATCTTAATGTAGAATTTACTCAGGTCTTACTTGTAAAAATAAATCAGAATAAAAAAATGGATAAAGGAGTACTTCTTTATTATGCGTTTTAAAAAATAATATCCAATTTATAGCCATTTGGTAAAATGATTGAAAAATGTAATGTGGATATGCAATAGTATAATATTTAACGTTTCTCGAATGGAACATATGTAGTTGGACATCATATATATAATCTTTGCATTGCAATATTTATTGTTTTACAAGATATGTTTTAATGTGGATAAATTTTGTTCCTATCTTGCTGGGTTTAATTAAAAAGTAACTTCTGCTTGGATAGTCAACTTTTACAGCTGTGTCATTAATTATTAGGAATATTTTCCTTGAAGTGCATATTTGCAAGGGTGATACAAAATATGTAGAAATTGTGAATATCTTGGAAAGGAAATAATAGCCTATCATATAATATTAATGACAAATAGTAATAATATAATAAAGTACAGAATACAGGTGAAAGTTAGCGAATTTATAAAAATATTAGCTGAACTGATATATATAAACTATTTAATAATTAACAATAGAGCGAAATATATATATATATATATATATATATTCGCTCTATTGTTAATATATATATATATATATATATATTGTGACCATCTGAATGGGCACAAGGGTTTAAGATACCTTGTATCTTAAATAAATAGCTATATTGTATTATAAAAAAAAATGAAATAGCCTTAGAATTTTAAACATTTTTGAACAACATTGTTTAAAGCTTAAATATGGGTTGCTTATGCAATTTATTGACCACTTGATAGGTATTCATTAGTATTATTGTGGTTAATAGGGTATATAATGTGAGGAAGGGGGTTGTTTGTTAATGAAATTCATATATTTTGTTGGAAAAATGCAAAGTTATCCTGTGTTAGTATAATATTTAGTTGAATGGTTTTAAAATCCTTTATTTATTAATGCTTATCCTTTTGTCAACAGTTAATAGCAGCTTCAATTATATTTAGTTAAGACAGTTCAATATTTAGGTTGTAGTGCATGTGTATGCATGTTTGACTGCATTATGTTTCATTTCATTTTCATCCTTTAAATAACAGCCAACAATAGTACATTCATAATAAAAAAAACATTTAAACTACAGTAGTCATCTTAAATAATTAACAAATATATATTTCTTTCCAGTAATTAATAGATAGTTAGATCAATAAATTATTTTACAAATTGAATAAATTGTTTATCATTTTTATTTGATGGTTAATTAATATTCGTTTTTCTTTCAAGTTTGTAAAAGCTATTTATTTCATTATTTGTATTTTTTTTTTTGTCATTTAATTCTGAAAATCAAACTATGTTTTTTTTTTGTAAATATTTTTTTTTGCATATGTAATTAGCAGAGTTAGCAAGATGCGTGGGAGTAAGCTAGTAACAAGACACAAATGAACTTTTGGCTAAAGAGGGAGAGCTTGTAACAAAGATCTCCAGTGTGTAAAAATTGACTTTGTAAGGAATTGGTGCCAAAAAAAAAAAAAAACAGTGGCTTATATTTTTCATAAAACTAAAGTTAATTGCTGAAGTCAGATTTTAAGAAATATATCATGGAAGGAATTAATTTCACAATGCAGCCTTAAATTTTAAAGAGGTACTCAGTTAACTTATTCTCTCTCAATTTAAACATTTTAAACTAATCTCTTCGTCACTGTTGCTCTTGTAAAAATGTATATTAATATCATGCAGTCTATATTATTTTATTTTATTGCTGTTTTAAATAAGAATGATTTACATAACTATTATTATTTTATCATTAAGCAATGTATTTTTTTTTTATATATGGAAAACGTATGCAGAACTGTTATATAGAATACATTTTATTCTCACTGTTTTTCGTGCTATGTTTTGCGAAGATTATACATAGACTTAAGGATGTGTCTATCTTGATAGAGCATACCATGTTTAAATTCTTCGTAATTAGATAACAGTATTCATTTATTGGATATATCTGGAGCTGGTACGCATTTATAAATTAAGGAAATAAAATATAAACTACTTCTGTTTAAATTGAATTTGAAGGACAAAATTGCTGGTAAATTTTGGTTCTCTTCAATAAAAACGGAATATCAAACAAAGCATTATTAATCACGGAATTACTAAAGACAATTTAAAGTGTAGAATGCTATTCAAAATAATAAGGACAATTGCGTATTTAACCCAGAACGGCACGAGGAATATCGTATATTTCTCAGTATAATAAAGGAGAAATTAACTGCTTGTGTATGATTTGGTGTCTAAAATGGATATGCTATGAACACTGAAAAGTAGTGGGTATATTTAAGTTACGCTTATATTTTTTTTTATTAAGTTAAACTGCAGAAGTGCATTTAGTTTAAATTCGGTTTGGAATGTGTCCTATACTGTTTATTATAATCCCGGAGTGAAGCTTTGCAAATGAACTGTTTATTCAAATTACAAAACTAATAACTTTTGTGTTTTTATTTTTTTTTATTACTTAACTCATATATAATGTATATGATGGATAGAGAAGCTTTAATATTATTATGTTTATTTTATAATCTATGTTATTTTGATTTTCAAGACCGTCTCCAGAAAAGTGCTACTTAAAGGAGTAGTACGTCAATAAAAAAAAAAATTGATTGTGTTCAAATAGGTCTTATTATTTTCCTTACGAGGATGAAAGAAATAATTTAATAATATATTATTAGAGAGGTTTACATTTTATTTTGCATATTTTATTATCTTAAAGTGAGAATTATTATTATTATTATTTTTTTTGAATCAACAAACGTATAATAAAAATAGTTTGTTAAATATAAAAGAAAGTTCGTTCATAATAATTAGAAGCATTAAATCTTAAAAAGTAACCTAAAGTTTATTAAATTAAAAAGTTATACCTTAATGCAATATTTAATTATCATATTACCTGCTTAGTGTGTAATTTAGGGTTAATATTATGTATACTTTTATTCGCGAGTGTGTGTTTGTTTTGCACAATTATAATATTTGTTTGATAAAGTATAATTTGTGAATATTTTATGCATCAATTTCGTACACTGTCGTATTTTCTGAGTTGAACAGATTGATATATTATCTGTAGGCATTTGTCTGCCAGCATGTATTTATAAGGTTCAATGTTTTTAGAAGCTATGAAAATAGAAAGAAATCTGATTGCGTATAATATCTGTAGGGATAAAAGATCTTGCTTATTTAATACATGTTAATAATTTTCCATGAGTAGAGCCAAGTTTATTTTATATGCGTATGATTAATGATAATTTATTGAAGTGATGTTCTTAGGGTCCTGGTGTCGAGGAATTAAAAATCCCCACCAATAATGTATTTGGAAGTAGTGGAGTTATTGTTGAAATATAATTAAGTGATATAGGAAGTTATGTGACGTTTTTCTTGGATTCTTGGTGTTGAGGAAATGTTCTCCACCAAAGGTATATTTGAAATCAGATGAATTATTGTAGAAGTGTTCGGTAAGAGTTACCTGCTCCTCATGAAGATTCCCTTTATAACGTATGGTATATAAAATCATAAAAATATAGCTTTGTGTTAATTAAAATGTGGCTAGATAAATTGTTAGATTAATTCTGATGTAGTACTAGTGTCATATTTATTGATGAATTACGACATTGTTCGAGATAAAATAATTATATAATGTTTTCTTAATGAATGGAGAGTTTAAAAAAAAAATTGTTTTATATTATTGCTGCTTGAACGTACACACACACGCGTAATTTAAATACTATCGCGTATATAAAGTATAGAATTATTGAAATATAAAAATGAGAAATAAATGCTTGGAAATATACTACATTCAGTTAATAAAAGTATAAAACATTAAGATTTAAACAGGAAATAAGTATTTTAAAATACAATGTATCTATTTAAATAAAAATTAATCATCAAATCATCAGAATAAACATGATTTTGCTATGTGTGAAAGGTATAAGGAATTGGAATGATTATTTAGGCAATTATAGAAAGTTGCTTTGCTGAAAGCCAAATATAAGTGATTCGATTTATTTTATCAATTAACAGTAATATCCTCTCGAAAGTATATATTTTTTGTTTTTGTTTGTGCTAATAATATATGTAATTTTTTTTTATTGTCTTATAGATGAAACATATAAGCAAAGTATGTGTTCCAAGTTGGGATCTTTAAGTTCATTATTAGTTTGTTTAGATAGTAGGAATCCCAAACTGATGCTAAAAATTTATTTAATAATTTAAAAGTCTGCAGAACAAGAAGACTTATTTGTAAATATTATGTTGGACCAAATTTATTTTGTTTATTGTAATAAATGATTTGTTTAGTTATTTAAATTTAAAACAACTGTGTCGTGAGTTATTTTGTATACATTTGTATTTTCATTTCCACATCTCCACATTGTATAAATCTATTATAAAACAGATATACTATTTAAAAGTTATCATATTAAATTTGCTAGTGTCTGACAATATTGTATTTCTCAATCCAAACATGATAAAGAGTAATTGCCACTTGATAAACGTATTAGAAAGGTTGCCAAGTCAGTATATTTGTTAGATGATGATATGAGATTAAAATACCCTATCTCTGTCATTATCTTATTATTGAAACACAGTAAAATATATTAGTCAATTTGTTTTATTATATTTTTCTCATATTTTAGAATTATAACTTATGGGCAATGGAGTTTATTAATTCAACTGTGTTTATTAAATTCCCTGAGATCTTATTATTTATTTCTTGATTGGCATTAAAGTAGATGTGTAGATTATAATATGCCAAGTAATAGAATTGTTTAAGAATATAATTTTAGCAAGCTGATATATGTTGTACTTGGATGAAGGAAGAAATTAAGTTTAAAGTATATTTTAATAGACTGTATCAAATAAACATTATGATTCTTTATCATACAATTAATTAACAAAGGACTTTACATTATATTGAATGTTTTATAATATTTCTTCTTTTATTCATTTATTATCATGTATCTTAAGAACTGCCTATAGCCTTCCACTGAGCTGAGCTGAACATAAACTTAAATATATGAGTCTCAGTAATAGTTTTATATTATATCTTTTATTATATTGTTCTATTCATTGGTAGAACTGGCGCCTGGGCATTTCGCTCATGTAATGTATATGAGCGGTGTTGGGAGTGTAGGTTATAATATATATATATATATATATATATATATATATATATATATATATATATATATATATATATATATATATATATACTCTTTTAAATTGCCATGTATTATTTAGAAATAATAAGCGAAATAGTGCCTAAAGCTAATCTGGGATGATGATGTAATTAGTTTCCAACCAGTAACCACCTAAACATTCACAGTAAATATAGCAACCAATATTTGTAACTGCTGTCAAGGCAACCTTCACACCTTTTAAGCAGTTACAAATATTGGTTGCTATATTTACTGTGAATGTTTAGATGGTTACTGGTTGGAAACTAATTACATTATTATCCCAGATTAGCTTTAGGCACTATTTCGCTTATTATTTCTAAATAATACATGGGCAATTTAAAAGTATTGTATTAAGTAATGTTTTAGATGACTATTTATTAGTCTGCATTATAGTGACATGTTTATTTCATGTTTAAAGAGGTTTATTTAAACTTCATTGTAACAATATTTCATACTCTGTAGTCAAGTTGCAATCTTTAAGTGTCCATATATATTCAATGGACCATTAGTAAGAATGGATTTGTAAGAATGAATTTCCATTCTTGCTATTAAAAGGTGTGTAGGTTGCCTTGACAGCAGTTACAAATATGGGTTGCTATATTTACTGTGAATGTTTAGGTGGTTACTGGTTGGAAACTAATTATATATATATATATGTGTGTGTGTGTGATATTGTGAAAGGAAATTAGGCTTTGCACATGCGACGATGGGGGATGCATGGCAATTCTATGGCGTGTGTGTGAAGACTAGTTTCCTTCTACAATATCACACTACTTATATATTGATATATAACAAATAAGCATTAACTCACAGATTTAAATATTTTTAAGAATTTTATTAAAACTATATTATGAAAAGAATATTTCTTTCTCAGGTCCAAGTGAATTTTTCATTTTTTTTTCTTTTCTGTATGACAACATGTATAGCTTATGAATGACTGTAAATGAGATCAAACTGCAATGTCAACTTTACCTTTCAACGATAATGTTTGAGAAAAAAATATAAGGTCTAAATGCCACCAAAATAATTAAGACATTTTTTGAAATATTTGACACAAAATATTATTTTTAATAAAAATTACATTAAAAGAAAGTTTTAATTTAGTGAATTGTGAGAAAACATTTATACAATTAATTTTACCTTGGCAACAAATTATATCTTTTTGAAAGCAGTAAATTAAAATGTAATTTAGATATTATAAAGTATTAATTTTTAGATATATTTTTGCCATTATATATATATAATAAAAGCAGCAGAAGCATAATTGTGAAAAGAATATAACGATAATACTAAAATAGAAATAAAGTCATTAAAACGTACATTTTTTTAAATATTGTAAATAAAGAAATTTGAAAAGATAAAGGATACCTTGATACAGTTTATGTTGAATCAGTTGTCTACAGTTAGCCCAGGTCATAATATCCACTTTAAATAAATACATTAGTGACAATTATTAATAATTTATTAGAATAGTGATTATTATATCATTTTAAACCCAAATTTAAACTTTAAATGCAATTAAAAATTAATATATATGTTTTTTAATTAGACAGAATCTTAAGAGGATAAATCAAGATTTTGTAATGCAATGTAAGTCTTAATTGATGTTATATATATATATATATATATATATATATACATATATAATATTATATATATATATATATATATATATATATATTGTAACCCTCAATATACGTAGCCTCACGATTATCAAGCATCACGATTGGGCTAGCATTTTGTAACCCTATCCTACAACCTCCATATCTTCACTATCTACTTTACTATACTTATAATTGCCCAGGCGCCAACTCTATGCAAGATAGAATACATTTATAACTATAAATTGTGCTTAAACTTATTTTAAAGATTTTACATTTTAATTACCCTAAGGCTTAGCTCAGTTGAGATTATAGGGTCTGGTTTTTATATATATGAGGCCAATATGATAACACAAATATCTATAAATAATAATTTCATGAGATTAATTTAAATACACTCAGGGCATCTGTAAACTACTACATTACTGTATAATCATTAATTATCAATTTTAATATAGAATAGATAACCCTAGGAACGGGTACCTTTATATCCATATTATTATCTATTCCAAGCAAAATAAATGTATTACTTGTATTGTAATGCAGGGATTTATTAACAACAAACAGACTAACTAAACTTAAATCATTTTGACAAATTTATACCCTCTATAATTATACTATGACACTTAGATATGTGTGTGTGGAAATGAAAAAAAAAAATCGAACGTATCCAATTAAGGAATTCCTATAGGCTATTGATTTAATTAAAATATTTATTATATATAAAAAAAAAAAATTAATAAATCAACATAGATCATAAATAAAAAAAATATTATTGATACCATTATTGCCCATTACATTTTCTATATTGAAACAAAAATTGACTATTCTATTAATATGTATATTATATATATCCTCGAATATGTGCATTTGTTTATACTGCAAGCATTATGAATTTCCAAATTATATCCTATGTAACAAACTTATAATTGATAAGGTTTTAATTCTTTATCTTTTAAAATAGCAATCATTATTAAAATTCAGCTTAATAAATGTAATCAAAAATATAAAAAAATTAACAAATAATAATACTATGGAATATTATGCACACATCCGAACATACATATAATCAGCTATAGTATAATCTTCGGATTATACCAAACACATTAACATCTCATAATATATATGTAGGAAATTACATTCCTTCATTTTCTTTTTCTAAATACGTATGTGAAACATACACAAATAAAAAAAAATAATTGTCTATACATCTATTATAAAAAAAAAAATCATTTAGCAATACCTTATTATTACATGTAAAACATTTTTTCAAAAAAAAATGAAATAAAAAAATAATGTCTATTCATTGCTCAAGCGTATTTTGTTAATAATGACGATAATCCTTTCCTTTGAGAATACTATGGCAAGTTTTATAATTATGTTTGCATGCATGAGAATTAATTTTAGTTATAAAATTATGAATATTGAAGTTACCAATGTAAATTATTTCTTAATATTGATTAAATAAAATTTTCTCTTAATCTTTGTCTTATGGAATACTGATAATAAATTCACGCGCTTCATTTTGGCGTTTGAGAAAAACTTTTGAAAAATTTTTATTATACACAAATTTTCCATTTTTAAATATTATCCAGCTTTACTAATGTGCTTTAAAATAATTATAAAAATCTTATCTTACTTATTATCCAGATATTTTTGAAAGTTGTAAGTAGTTGAACCATGGTTTTAGTAGAGATCTGAAGACTGGTAACCCTTTAGGAAATGTAGTTTATGTTTTCATTTTATATACCTCCAATAATATAGTAAAATTTATCCATCTTCATGTTACTAAAATCCTTGTAGTTTTCTTTTATCTATTAAAGTATTATTAGAGAGTTATTAATTCTTAAAGTTTTTTTTTTTCTTAATTTTTTTACGGAGTTTTTATTTCTATTCCTTTTCAGTTTTTTTTTTTTTAAACTCTCTTCTCTCCCACGCCCTCTATCCTGTTTCCATGACGATCCTTTGGCAGCTTGTTAGAATCGTTATTTATACAATTTTCAACATTATAATTGTTTAACTAAATTTTTTGTACATAGTAAAAAAAATAATATTAAATATTAAACATCAATTTCAAAAATGTCATTTATTAATACAAACAATCTCATTAACTTATAAATAAAATATAAAAAGAAAATCACATTTAATAATACATATATGCATTAGCCTATTATGACATATAACTTCTCTATTGTATACCAACATCCATCACTAAACATACATTCCAAATTCTACCCACCAATATATCTATTAAAATTTTACTTTTCTATTACAATCCCTATATCAATTAGAAAATCATATCATAGTTTATGCCTAATTTTCACAAAAAAACTCAATTATCAATATCATATTTTACCACAATTCATTTTTCCTAACTAACTATCTTTATCCCTTGTTATTACAAATGTGATGTTCCCATATTTCTCTCTGGTGCCAACCTGGAAGGTTACATTTCCTTTCCCCTTATGAAAGAAAAATGAATTGGACAAACTACCATTAATATTATTAACATAAAAAATTATGCTTGTCAAATAAACATACAACAATAAAAAATAAAAAATATTTAATATTTTTACAAACACTTGTTATTATATTTAATAACATTAAATAAGCAAGAAAAAAAATAATTAAATTTTATATTGACTTTTCTTAATCATGTCTTGCAGGACATGGAACCAAACTGCGAGCATTTTGAGTAACTTTAAACCTTGCTCGATTATTCTTTATATCCTTTCTTCTGACAAGTTTATCTCTAAGAGACATTATCTCAACTTTTTTTAGTCTAGTTTTTACCTTTCTATGCTCTATCCTTTTATTTCTAGATATCTTTAAACCCATAACATTAATCAACTTTCTGTTTACTTTCTTTAGTTTGACTTTAGCCTTTCCAACTTCTTTTTCTTCATCAATAATCTTTCTACTAAAATTTAAATGAATTATCTTTTCATTTATTAATTTAAATTTGACCTTTGCTTTCCCAATATCTCTTATATAATCTACATCTCTATTAAGATAACTCATCTTAACCTTCTCTATACTCATCTCTTTGAATTTTACTTTAATTTTCTTCATATGTTTATTGTGACTAATTACCTCTCTCATAAAATCTGCTTTATTTTTCTTCTTACTTTCACATTTAAGCTCTACTTTAGCTTTGCTTAACTCTTTTTCTGGATTAATAACTTTTCCAAGGAAATTTAAATCAAACATCTTTGTCTTCTTCATTTTACATTTTATTTTCACTTTACCGACTTCTCTAGCATGACTAACACTTGCTATTAAATATTTCATACTACATATTATATATTTAGTATCCCCATGAAATATTTTTTTAAAAACATTCGCCTTCACCTTATGTTCTAAATAATCAAGAACACATTTTGGAATATAATTTTCATTTTTATCAGTAACCTTAAACAACTCATTTCCCAAGGTTTCTAAATACTTCAGGTCTACAGAAATTATTTCTTTCTTCATTAATTTACCAACTTCTTTCTGTTTATCAAGATTCTTCTTGAAATCTTTGTGCATGTCTATAACTACAATTCCATCTAATTTTGAGTCTTGATCAACTATTTCTCCAAGTTCTTTATATACATTCATATCACCACTGTCTAAACTAACATTCTTATTAATCTGCATAAATTGGTCATTAATATTCTCTTGCATTTCTAGCTTCATTCTGGGTATTCTTAACCTTGCTTCTAGCTTTGTTTCTAGTTTCACTTCTAATCTTACCTCTGACATTTCTGACTTTATTTCAATAGTCCTCTCCTCTGATTTCTTTTGACTCAATTTTACTTCTATTGCTATATCTGATTCCTGACTTATTACTTTCTTCTTCATAACTTCCATTTGCCTAACTATACTAGTATTTATTTCTACCATTTCTGACCTTATTTCTGAAACTTCCAATTTTATTTCAGCTATCCTTTCTTCTGACTTATCTTGACTCAACTTTATTTCTTTTAGTTCTGATTTCAATTCTGTTTGACCAGACTCTAATTTTGCTTGACCAGACTTTAATTCTTTAAGTTCTTCCCTTAATAGATTTCTTAATAACATCAACATATCATTATCTAGAGTTTGAGGGATAGTATCTCTCACCCTACTAGACTCTCCATAGGACATACCTATAGTTTCTTTTTCTGATTCAAGATCAAGAGACAATGCAGCCATGTCTGGAGATGGTGTCTCTTGAGACCCACCAAAACTATCGTATAAAGTAAACTCTTCCATTTTGGAACTTTTTAAAAAAAAAAAAAAAATTATTATTATTACTTAAGAAAACAACAAGGCTTACCAGCTCCAACCTCCACCAAATCAACAATTCAAATTACCCTCACTACCTGAATAACATAAAACTTCTACAAATTTATTTTCCCATATAATGTTCGATTTTCCACACACACATAGGCAAGAAGACATTAAGTTTTTAACTAGATAACATAAATTTAGATATTACTGAAATTATTCATTAAATTTTATATGATCCACTATAACTATATTATAAACTACACCAACTCAAATAACTAATAAAAGACTAAACGATTTTAACATGTTTATTTAATTTTTATGCTGTATTGAATACATTCAAATATTATAACCAGCATTTATAACCCCTAAAAAAAAAAAAATCTATAGCCAAAATAAAATTAATAATGATGACATGCATTTACTATGGCAACTGATATACAATTTTTTTATTAAATATGAAAATGCCAACTTTTGCATAAGAATATAGAAAATAATCTGTTAGGAATGAGCTATATATTCAAGTTATATAGTCATCCAATCTTCTAAAGATCCAACAGATACCGACAGTTTAAAAGAATTGCTAGCAGTTCACAACTTTGAAATGGATAGAAGAATTCCATCACTGCTCTTAAAACATACAATGCTCCATGAACACTCTGATGATCATCCCACTTTAGTCACTCTAAGCTACCACAACCCATAACATTGTACTACAAACACTATCACAATGCCCTGCTTACCTCCAAGTCTTAGGGGCTATTAATAAGATATTGTCTTGCTCATCTTTGTGAGTATTAGAGACAAATATTACATATATATTAGAAATAAATATGCCTTGCTCTCTCTGGAGTCTTAGAGGCAAAATCATGGCAGGACTACTGTTAACTGCTTCATGATAACTAACAAATGATATCTTAATTTGGGTTGGAGCAGTGAATGAGAACAATCAATCACCAGTGACATGAATACACCATATACCCAAGACAATAACAACAATTCTCCATCCATCACCAAAAATCTGTAATACAACCAACAAAACTCCAACAATCAAGCATGCTATCTAACCTTCAAAATTATGGACTTTCTATAACAGAAGTATTCCAAGTATGAACAATATTAACATTTTATAATTTAATGTTACCAATAATTCTATGTTTATCAACTTTAACATTTATTAATTTACTACAAGTTTTGATATTTAAATATCTTTATAATTAAAACTAAGTTGTCTCATGGCTGTACGTATCTATTTCACCTAAAAAAAAATTGTTTTTTTAATCTATACATCTAACATTCATATATCTATTACACATCTCTCAGATATTGGCTTATTTCAAACTCTAATGAATGCTCCATTTATCCCTAATTCCATTTTATCAAACATTTTTATTGATCTTCCAGATTGATATCAAAAATCATTGAATAAGAAAAACTACCAACTCGATTCTATTTTGGAACCAGTTCTACAATAGCTGTATATTTAAAACAGGATTAAAAAACTTCCAATAGCACAAGATTACTTTTCAACTCAGATATACGCCAATATATATCAACAAAATATAAATACTCTACAAGTATATATTAAGCCATTCACGCTAGTCATCACTTAACCAATTAAACCAACAAAAGATAAATATTTTACAGAATATGAGACTTAACTAATCAAGATTCCACAATTGGACAACCACTTAACCCATGTATATCAGGCCATCCACATTGCATGCCACCATAAGCCACTTTATATGTCATTCATAATAGAATGTACAAAATATAATCTCCAACAAAGAACAAAATACACATATGAACAAAATGAATCGATCACCAATCATTGTGAAACCAGTTATCCATAAATATTATGCCCCATGATTGTCAGGCCATTGAAACCCAATCATATATCAAGCATTTAACCCATAAATGTCGAAGCCCCAGTTGGGCGGCCATTTTGTAGCCCCTGTTGGGCAGCCATTTTGTAGACCCATAATATATGAAGCCCCACGATTGGGCAAGCCATTTTGTAACCCTCAATATACGTAGCCTCACGATTATCAAGTGTCACAATTGGGCTAGCATTTTGTAACCCTATCCTACAACCTCCATATCTTCACTATCTACTTTACTATACTTATAATTGCCCAGGCGCCAACTCTATGCAAGATAGAATACATTTATAACTATAAATTGTGCTTAAACTTATTTTAAAGATTTTACATTTTAATTACCCTAAGGCTTAGCTCAGTTGAGATTATAGGGTCTGGTTTTTATATATATGAGGCCAATATGATAACACAAATATCTATAAATAATAATTTCATGAGATTAATTTAAATACACTCAGGGCATCTGTAAACTACTACATTACTGTATAATCATTAATTATCAATTTTAATATAGAATAGATAACCCTAGGAACGGGTACCTTTATATCCATATTATTATCTATTCCAAGCAAAATAAATGTATTACTTGTATTGTAATGCAGGGATTTATTAACAACAAACAGACTAACTAAACTTAAATCATTTTGACAAATTTATACCCTCTATAATTATACTATGACACTTAGATATGTGTGTGTGGAAATGAAAAAAAAAATCGAACGTATCCAATTAAGGAATTCCTATAGGCTATTGATTTAATTAAAATATTTATTATATATAAAAAAAAAAAAAAATTAATAAATCAACATAGATCATAAATAAAAAAAATATTATTGATACCATTATTGCCCATTACATTTTCTATATTGAAACAAAAATTGACTATTCTATTAATATGTATATTATATATATCCTCGAATATGTGCATTTGTTTATACTGCAAGCATTATGAATTTCCAAATTATATCCTATGTAACAAACTTATAATTGATAAGGTTTTAATTCTTTATCTTTTAAAATAGCAATCATTATTAAAATTCAGCTTAATAAATGTAATCAAAAATAAAAAAAAATAAACAAATAATAATACTATGGAATATTATGCACACATCCGAATATATATATAATCAGCTATAGTATAATCTTCGGATTATACCAAACACATTAACATCTCATAATATATATGTAGGAAATTACATTCCTTCATTTTCTTTTTCTAAATACGTATGTGAAACATACACAAATAAAAAAAAATAATTGTCTATACATCTATTATAAAAAAAAAATTATTTAGCAATACCTTATTATTACATGTAAAACACTTTTTTCAAAAAAAAATGAAATAAAAAAATAATGTCTATTCATTGCTCAAGCGTATTTTGTTAATAATGACGATAATCCTTTCCTTTGAGAATACTATGGCAAGTTTTATAATTATGTTTGCATGCATGAGAATTAATTTTAGTTATAAAATTATGAATATTGAAGTTACCAATGTAAATTATTTCTTAATATTGATTAAATAAAATTTTCTCTTAAACTTTGTCCTATGGAATACTGATAATAAATTCACGCGTTTCATTTTGGCGTTTGAGAAAAACTTTTGAAAAATTTTTATTATACACAAATTTTCCATTTTAAATATTATCCAGCTTTACTAATGTGCTTTAAAATAATTATAAAAATCTTATCTTACTTATTATCCAGATATTTTTGAAAGTTGTAAGTAGTTGAACCATGGTTTTAGTAGAGATCTGAAGACTGGTAACCCTTTAGGAAATGTAGTTTATGTTTTCATTTTATATACCTCCAATAATATAGTAAAATTTATCCATCTTAATGTTACTAAAATCCTTGTAGTTTTCTTTTATCTATTAAAGTATTATTAGAGAGTTATTAATTCTTAAAGTTTTTTTTTCTTAATTTTTTTACGGAGCTTTTATTTCTATTCCTTTTCAGTTTTTTTTTTTTAAACTCTCTTCTCTCCCACGCCCTCTATCCTGTTTCCATGACGATCCTTTGGCAGCTTGTTAGAATCGTTATTTATACAATTTTCAACATTATAATTGTTTAACTAAATTTTTTTTTACATAGTAAAAAAAATAATATTAAATATTAAACATCAATTTCAAAAATGTCATTTATTAATACAAACAATCTCATTAACTTATAAATAAAATATAAAAAGAAAATCACATTTAATAATACATATATGCATCAGCCTATTATGACATATAACTTCTCTATTGTATACCAACATCCATCACTAAACATACATTCCAAATTCTACCCACCAATATATCTATTAAAATTTTACTTTTCTATTACAATCCCTATATCAATTAGAAAATCATATCATAGTTTATGCCTAATTTTCACAAAAAACTCAATTATCAATATCATATTTTACCACAATTCATTTTTCCTAACTAACTATCTTTATCCCTTGTTATTACAAATGTGATGTTCCCATATTTCTCTCTGGTGCCAACCTGGAAGGTTACAATATATATATATATATATATATATATATATATATATATATCTATATATATATATATATATATATATATATATATATATATATATATATATAAAAATAACTACAACCATTAAATGTCTGTATTTTTAAATCATATAATAATAATTCAAACAAATATATTTAACACAGTATTCAAAATTAAATAATATATTCTTTACCAGAAGGACTTTCAATTGTTTCACTGACAATCTTTATCAACTGTTAATACAAACGTACAAAAAATAAAAACTTGCATTATCCATCATTCAATCCAATCAAATTTTCCACAATTCTGTTGTCTTTATATTAGCCGATTGTCTATTCATTAAACCACCTCTATTCTAAAGATATCATCATTGCCTCTTTAATTTTACGTTTTTCACTACACCTTTCAATTTGAATAATTTTTATATCTCTATTATTAAATTTAAAACCATAATTACATGTTTTATTATGATCAAATATAATTGATGGAGTACTCATATTTACCGAATATATATATAAATGTGTACAGAAAGAAAATATATCTTCGGTAAATATGAATACTCCATCAATTATATTTGATCATAATAAAACATGTAATTATGGTTTTAAATTTAATAATAGAGATATAAAAATTATTCAAATTGAAAGGTGTAGTGAAAAACGTAAAATTAAAGAGTCAATGATGATAACTAGGAATAGAGGTGGTTTAATGAATAGATAATCGGCTAATATAAAGACAACAGAATTGTGGGAAATTTGAATGGATTGAATGATGGGTAATGCAAGTTTTTATTTTTTGTACATTTGTATTAACAGTTGATAAAGATTGTCAGTGAAACAATTGAAAGTTCTTCTGGTAAAGAATATATTATTTAATTTTGAATACTGTGTTAAATATATTTGGTTGAATTATTATTATATATATATATATAGGTGTGTGTATTTAACAACTGCAGATAAGTGGAAAATTAGAAGACAAAAATAAAATATATCTGGGTTAAAGTCATTGCTACAAAACAGACAACACCAGAACACCTAAAGCCTTTAAATTTAGTTTTAATTTTTTGCATTGAATGCCATCTGGTGTTCAACTCTGTCTAATATTTATCAATAATATAGAAAAATAAATAACAATTTGTATTTATATTATACCATAACACTTCAATTATGCAAGGGAAAAAAATGAACATATTGACAAAATAAATAATTTATACAATCATTTGCTTTTTATTTTATATATAATATCATTATTAACAATGATTAATATTTATATAAATAAAACAAAAGTAAATAACACTATTATCTTATCATCTTGGAATTAAAAGTATTTATAAAATATATTATTGCTCATTTATTTTTTGTTAATTTATTAAAATATATAGTTTCATCTCTAATTAAAATTTAAATTGCCCTGCACACTTCAGCACACTTGATAAAGTGTCCCACTTGGTTTAGTGATGTCCAACAAAAGATTCTGATGTTCGCAGTTCTAGCACTCAAATTTCTTATAAACACTTGAGCAAAAAAAACCCATAAGCATTATTTTTTTAATTAAAATGTTTTAATAATTTAGTTTAAAACAATAGGAAATTAATTAATTTTATTGATTAATATTGAGCATGAATGATTGTATAGATGAAAAGCGCCCATTCATTAATACAAATGTTTAGTGCAATATATATATATATATGGTGTGATTATGAGGATCAGCTCCTCATTTTTTTATTAGTGATACAAATTTATCAGGAGATTTATTTCTTTTTATGCAGCTTATAAACACATTTTTCAATAACAAATATATGCAAATGAATATATTAATGCCAAACACATCAGTCAACTACCCACAAATTGAACAATATAAATCTTAATATTTATTCATAGTTGTTGAGGCAATTTTGCATCTTAAGAAATCTATAAATATACTTTAATAAATATGTTTTTGCTGAACTAATAAAATATTGCTAATTCTATAGGTTATCTTAATAAATAGAACTACATGTATCTAAGCAAAAGTATTAAATATCGACAACAATAAATTGTGTAACATATAAATAAACTTTTTCACCATACATATGAAACAGATTTGTTCTCATTGACAATATTATTCATTTTAATTCATATATTATTTTCATAAGCTATTTTAAATATTGCCCACTTATATTTGTTTCTAAATAAGTATTCTACAGTCTTTTTTATTATATTTTAAGTATATTGAAAAAAATATTCAAAGTACTAGCTCATATATATTAAATAGTTAATTTGACATTCTCTCAGCAAATATTGATAAAATGTTCCTTCCAATAGATGATGATTATCTTTTTCTTTATTGAAATCATATATTTGGTTATGCCTTATTAAAATACCTGTTTACAAACATATATTGATATCGATTATGTACAATTGAATTATAGTTTATTAAATTATTTTCCTTACAGTAATTGCCATCAAGAAATATATATATTTAAATTATTTAATTGTTATCACAATAAAATGTAGTTTATTATAATTATGATCATGCATTTTGAAATATTAAATACATATTAAATAATGTAAATTTTATACACATAGATAACTTGTATAGATGTCTTATTACAGACTTATTATTGCTTAATCATCATTATTATCCATCCTTTCCTTTCCATTCTCCCATCATCATACTAAGTATATTTCCTGACAAATCTTGTTTTGCACATCTTGTTGCTAAATAAAATTATCTTTATCCTATTAATTTGTTCAATAAATTATTAAACTAAATTAATAAAAACATCTTATTAACATAAAAAAACATAAATGCAAATGTTAATATTATGATTACATAAATTATCTAGGTTAAGCATTTACACTAATTGTTTTCTCTTTAATTATATTATCAGTGTTTAGAATATAGGCTTAGTCATTATCTTTTTACTAAATACATACATTAAATATCTTATTTGTTGTTTTGTTTTGGAAAAAATTATCTTTTATGCAATTATTTTCTTGGAGAATTTTTTGTTTTCTTTAACTCTAACATTTTACCTAATTATATCATGTTAATATATTCATAAATGTTATGCTAAAAATGTTTGAATGATAAAGTCCTAACAATTGTATAAAGTATTTCCATTCATATTTTGTAGTACTGGTCATCTAATGATTTTTTGGTAAAAATTATAATTTTATCTTTTTTGAGGCAATTAATTAATCCTATTGATAAACCTAATTCTAAACAAACCATATTAGTCATTATTTTATAGGTCTTGGCTCCACAAAGATGTCAAATCTATTAATCATTCAAAGTATAATTTTTATTTTATTTTTACCTTCTTTCCTCAAACATTTTTATAAATGAATGGATCCTTTTACATCACTTTTAATTATTAGGATTATTATAATTTCTTAATTAATATTAAAACATCATTTTTAAACTATATTTTGACAATCTATATTATCTGCTATATTTTTTATTATTGAATCTGTCTCAAACTAATACAAATTTTAATTCTGAAATATTTTGAAATATTTGCCTATAATTCAACTTTTTATAACTATGAAAATTATTACTGTATCATGTTTTACAGTTAATTGCATGATATTAAGCCTATTATTACAATGATAGACTGCTCTGCCTTTGATTGTTCATTATGACTATTACTATCCTTAGTTTTTTTTTTTTAATTTTCCTAGTAGAATTGCATCCTTAACTAAAACTAAAGGCTGACCATTTTTGTATAAACAACCTTTCAATTTTTTATGAGCTTAATATTTCTTTTCATTTATAAGATTATTAAACATTCATAGTAGATTTAACAAATTAAATTGGAAATCCAATATTTCCTTGTGCAGCTCTAAGAAATATAAAGGGGCTGTTCTTCTAGTTCTACACTCCTTTAATCTTCTCTAAGTATTACCAATAATTATATAAATAAAAATTATCCATCTACACATGTTTCTAAATTACTGAATGGTAATGTAATATATACATCTCAGCCACATTAAATTAATAATCAAAATATCTTCCATAAAATTAATCATCATTTTATAACAAGAAATATTATAATATTTAACATATAATAAGATACATGCTTATTATCTACATCTTGTAAATACAATTATTAAAACATTTGATCGCTGCACCTTTAATAAGTTAACTTCTACATAATTATAAGTATATTTTATTTATATATTGATTATTGTTATATTTTCAACTTCTTTTTTTTTTCAACTTCTTTTAAATATTTTTAAAACTTTCACAACAATTATCCGATTCAAATAAAATATTCAAAATTTGCTTATTTAAAAATCAAAATTATTTTTATTTTCTTAATTATTTTTTTAACTTAAGGTAGATATAATTTTACCTTTCAAAATCTGTTCTTTGAGTAACTAACTCAGTAGGTAAACAATTTTATATATCATTCTATTTTACAATAAAAGTAACAAGAAAATTTAATCCCTAAATTATGAGTGAATTTAATATTTATTTTAACACTAAGTTACATAGATTCAGTTGCTATTTCTTTAGGCTATGTTGTGAAAATTATTTTATGTACAATCGTGGTTTAAAACTGCTTTATCCCCCCCCCCCCATTTAAATATACTTTAGGCATACGAAATAAATCTCTAAATAGTGACGACTGGAAAAATAGAACTCTTGGCTTTTCAATTCACTATTCATATTATATTTTAAGGTATAAATTTTATCAAAAATTATTTATACAAATTGCAATTGAAACAAAGTTTCATAACACATCGTCTTTCATTTTCTTCATCATCTTTTTATATCATTACAAAATTTTCAATACCTAATTAATAAATAACAATTGACCATCAATTCCATTAGAAGATTAAAGAATTATTTAATTCAAAATGTTGAAACAAAATACAAAGGACATACATATTTACTTTTGAGTGTTTTTAAAACTTAAAAGTAGACCTTATCATAATTCTTTATTTAAAAAAGTGCAAAATTTAAAAAATAATAATTTTGAAAAATCCTTTTCAAAAACTTCTATATTTTAAATTTATTACCAAATAATATTTTTTAAACATAATAAAATGAACAAGTTAACTAATTTTCTAACAATCTAAATTTAATGAAGTTTATTGAATGTGCTTTTCTAAAGTTTTGATAAGTCTGATAAAATTTAATGGAAAGTGTTGTTTTGTTTTTTTTTTAACTTAAGATATTTTATATAAATAATGAAATGTAAACTTAGTAATTTCAAAATAAATTTATATTTATTTAAAACCTGTTACTATAGATCTCTAAGTTAAATAATCTTTTAGCTTTTTTTAGTATTTGTAAGTGTAGATTTTATACACTTATAAAACACAAAATTAATGAAAATTTTGATTCAAGTATAATCTCGAAAAATTTGCCCATTAGTCAACAATTATTACAATTAATTAAAAATTATTATCCCTATTATTATTATAACCTTGGTTTCTTTTTTTCAACTTTTAATTATTATTATTATTATTATTATCATCATCATCATTATCATCATCATCATTACTGCTAATTTTTAATTTTTTTTTTGACATTTGCATATTAGAATTGTACCTCTAACAAAAGCCAAAGACTGACTATTTTAATATAAACAATTTTTCAATTATTTATGAAATTTGCATTTATTTTCATTTATAAGATTATAAAACATTTTTAGCCTATTTAATAAATCCAACTGGAAATGTATTATTTTCTCCCATAATTAAAATAGATTCAGTAAAATATTTTAATATTTAAATATCAAAATAATTGACAATATACTATTTATTAAATGATTACATTTTATCTTATTTATTTATTTTTTTATTTTTCCATTATTTTTTTCCGAAAAAGCTTATATTTTTTAAATAAAATCTATGGATAAGTTTGATAGTTTGACAAGTGTAAAAATTGTATCTGAGACAATTTAAAATATCCACAAATGTTTTGTTTCCTTGGTTCCAGGGCAGAAATTTTTGGAATGACAAACTTTATCAATTATGTTAATTTTATAAATTAAATATATTTTGCGAAATTAATTTTTTTAAAAAACTGGAATGATAAAAGACAATAGTGATTAATACTCTGGTATTTTACTCACTCATTCTAATTTGAAAATTATTTAAGTTCTTATTTATGCCCTTTAAGAGAATTTAAAAATAAGAATTATGGGAAAAGAAATTGAAATTTTATATTAAAAGGAAACTGATTTAAAATAATAAGACACAGTTTTATTCTCTATTTTTTCTTTTTGTCAAATTTGATGGAATCTGATTTTAAACACTTGTAATAGACTAATTTCTGATACATACAACTGAATACATGTTCAGGCATTATTTAATATTAGAGAATATGAAATATTCAAATTTATTTGCTAAGTGCAGAGATCATATGTAATCAAAAAGAAAGGACTTCCACTTTTAATATACACACTGTACTGAGTTTATAATTGCTCAGGGATGTCATGTTGAGTATTGAGAATATTCTCAAACTCAAACACAAGATAGAGACTTTTAAAAAGATAAGAATGGCTGTCTTATCTTTAAACCTACATTTTAATTATATAAGCCAATCTGAAGCATCTTCATTTGAGAATGTGAAGATGTTTCTCTATTCACTTTTACATCCATTATTTTTTTTTACATATTAATGTTCTTGAAATTTTTCATTTTACTACATGTTAATATTATGAATTACTAGAAACTATGTAATATTCTATTTTATTTATTAAGCACAGAAATCATATGTAATTAAAGAGAAAGGATTTCCAATTTAATATAAGCACTGTACTCATCTTATTAAATACCTCAATGGTATCATGTAGAGTTCTGAGGATACTCTCAAATTCAAACACAAGATTGACACTTTTTTATACAAATATTTCCTAAATACTCATTCATTTACATTATTATTTAATACATATAGAAAAGATTAATAAATATTAAAATTATTAATATTATTAAGATTAATATTTTGTGCATACATATTTACATGTATATATATATATTAATACTGCGATTTCTATTTTATTTATAATCATTTTCTTCCTTTAAATTTAAAATTTGTCTGCATTCTAAACATAGAACCTCAATGCTTACATATATATAAACATATATTAACAATTAATTTTATATTTAAAATATTTTAAAACAATCTCTACTACAAAAATTTTTAAATAAATATATTTTTTTTTCATATATTTATAATGCTTGTTTAAATAGTTTTAATTTTATTCAAAGTTTAACCATTTAACAGTTTGACATTTTCTATTGTTCCGTCTGATGGAAGTTTTCAAAAATGCTCAATTTTTCACTTATTTATAAAATCTTTATTTTATATTAAAACTCAACAAATTGTATCTCTTTTTTTTTAAATTTAATTTTATAAATAAACAACAAACATGCTTTTAGTGTAAACATGCTTTCAGAAAATAAACAAACGTTTTAATTTTTTTTTTGTTATATAACAAACAAATATGGATTTAAGATAAATCTATCAAATCATGTTTTAAACTTTGATATTTGTTTTATAATTATTAATATATTTTAAATACTATGTCAATTTTGACAGGTGATGTTGTTACATAATGAGTTCTACACAAAGCAGGGTCAAACCTATGCTGTGATTTTCATTGTTAATATTATGATTAAGTTTATTAATTTCTATTTTCAAAATTAAAATATAAGTGAATAAAATTAAATTGAATATATGCATTAATTTTGCTTTAAATAATTATTAACCAATTAGTGTATAAAATAATCAGAAATATTTAATGAATAAGTAAAAAATCATATGTTTATTCTAAAATGACCAGAAGAAAAGAATGCTTTTAAAATAAATATTTTATTTGATAACAATAGAGTAAAATTGTTAATATTGACTGACTGACCATAAGATACATATTTTTTCAGTGTTTTTTTTTTTCACTTAAAAAATCATTAACAGCAGTACTGCAGAATCTACATTATAAAAAACTATGCTAATACCAGTTATGATAATGATAAAACAGTGGTCTAAAGTGGCAAAACTGTCATGCTTTTCTTAGAAAAACACCCACAAGTTCTCAAAGAATATGAAATTTAAAAGGTTAAAATTTGAACTGCTTTCTAATGTCATGTTCAATAATTTTTTACAAAAGTAAAATGAATATGAGGGATTTGAACTCAAGCAACCTTCAACTATCCACACTATCTCATAGTACTGATACTGATATGCATGTCCACAATTAAGTTCCAGGTATAAGAATGCCTGAATTTCAAAAGTAAAGTGACTATTTTCTTTTGTATTTTACATCTTTAAATCTAAAGTTATCTAATATAACAACTACCAGAAAACAATATTAAACAAGCTTCTATATTTTAATAAATGTTCTTTTTGAAATCACTGATATTAATTTTTATAGAGTTCAAATATTAATTAAATAGATTTATTGTTTATTATATGAATTTATATTTATCCAGTACAAAATGATTATTTATCATTAGAGTTTTAAAAATGAGCAAAATATCTTCATTTTATAAAATATTAATGAGTCAGTTTCAAAATCAATTTAGATTAAAATACATTGATTGATATAAGATTGCTTTTTGCATGTTGATGTTCAGATCAATTCTTTATAAAAAGATTTAAAATGCAGTAGAAATTTTCAATTTTCTTGCTGTAAAAAGTTATTGAATATGAAAACTAAATAGTAGTTCAAATATTAATTAAATAGATTTGGTGACTATCACATGATTTTAAAAACATAATTTATCATTATATCACATAATGTAGTTTTATTTTCAAAAAATATTTTTAAAAATACATAAATTATAATTAGAAATTTTATCATTAATGAATAATCTAATTTTTTTTTTTTAAATTTTTAAAGTATAATTTTTTTATATTTTTATATTAACAAATAAAAGAATATCCTTTTTTTTGTAAATGAACAAATATATTAGCTAAAGGCTAATAACTGTAGCTGTTATTTTTCATTTGAAAAGATAACTAGGATTAAATAAACACTAATATTTTTTTTTACTCTAGATTTTCTTCAAAAAAAAAATATTACAATATTTTTTATCATTTTTTTTATTTGTTTGAGTTTAAAATTATAACAATTATAAAAAAAATTAAAGGTTATTAAAAAAATTTCAAACTATTTTACTAAAAATGCATTACTTAAGTGTTCTGCTTAAGTTGTTTTACAATTAAAATGTCAGCAAGTTACACTGTGAACTAAAAATCAAAGTTTACAAAATGTATTTATTTTATTTTATTCCTAATTATTTAATATTTAAAATGTAGATATAATAGAATCGCTGAATAACAGATTTATTAAATTTTATAATTAAAAAATCTAACTGATAGGATTTTTGAAAATCACCAAAAACTGATGATGAAGTGATAATAATTGCCAGAATCTGGTTTGGATTTTACAATTGTGACACTATTACGATCAATATGTTTGAAATATTATCTTAGCTATAATTGATTTATTTTATGTCTGTAGACCATAGAATGTTAAAATGTTTTGTGCTAAATTCTTCCATAATTTGCCATAATATTTGATTATAGTTTATGACTGCAACATTTATACTGTCAATTGATCTCTCTAAACAAGTACTCACTTTTGAATGTAGCTGAACATGAAAGGTATACTCAATTATTTTTCATTTTTAATGATTAATATCATTGCTCTTCAGACTTTTGTTTGGAAAATAGAAAACAGCTTAGCAATTTGGTTACTCACATTTAAAAAAAAACAGGTATTAACAATTTATGTCTTTTTCAATATGATTAGATCTAAAATTGTCTTTCTCATACTTATAAAACTGATGTCATAAATCCTTTTATTCTGATCCATGTTTTCATTTATTGTTATATTGTATAAAAAATATGATTTATACTTGAAAAACTAAAAGCAGTCACTAACAATGTTTGATAATAATATTAAATTCCGGATAATGTTATAATCCAAAATGTTGAAACTTCAAGATCTAAAATTCAAGTTCATATTTAGGCACTGGTAATAAATTAGTTTGTAAATAATTGGCTGTATCCTCCAACACTTCTATCAACCAGAACTTCTAGAAATTTTTATGATTAATATAAAATCCTAACCCAGGATCAAGATTCTTGCTTTTCAAAATGAAACATAATAAAATTTCAATCATATAATAAATAATTCCTAATAAGAATAAATTCTTATTCAATAAAAAAAATCGTAAACTTTTGCAATGTTATACAATATTCAAAAAAGGCTGCACAAATTTACAGCATTATTATTGATAAAATTAAGTAAAAAACAAATATTTTTGTTGAGGGGGATATATTTTGTAATTTTTTTCAAAGCTATTTTAAATAAATAAATAGAAAAGATTTAATTTATTAAATTTTTAAATAAATAAAATTAATTAATGAATGAACTTATACAAAATTTTTAATACTTTTGGGAAGCATTTAATATGTATAATGTTAAAGATTCTATTATTCTCAGGAAGGATTTTATATGTTGAATAGAAATACAGAAATTACCAAAAATGTCTTTATGACCTTAATAAATACTCAATAGAAGAATGTCATATTTTTGCAATGTACTTCAAAAATTTGTTTGGTAGAAATTCAAGCTTTGTAATAGAATAAAGAAGTCATAAGAAAAATAAAATCTATATTTCTAATTTAAAAACAAATAAAAATCAAGAATAGGATTTAAGCAACAAAGATTTTTTAAAAAATTTATGAAACAATAATATCATTATAAAAAAAGACTGACAAACTGGCAACTAAATGTTAAAATAAATCTTAATTTCAAGGAATTCAGTTTTATAAAATATAATTTAATTTGTGTTAGTATATGTAGTTAAAGAAAGACAGTAGAGCTTTTCAATTGTTATTAAAAAATGATACAGTTGCTATTATTAATTTCTGCCTATTCATTTTAATTAGAATTGTTTTTTTTAAATAAATTAATTACTTATTCTACAATTATGTTACCACTTCTGTAATTGTCTAATGCATTTTTAAAGATAATTGTTTTCTTTATGTTATCCATTTCCATTCCAAGTAAACCAAATTGCATTTACTAGTAACAATTTGTTTTCATCATTACAATGGCTTCTTATCACATTTTATTTTGCTGTATATTGTATTCTGTTTAGGTTTTATCTTTCCACTATGAATAAAAAAATATTTTTCTAAAAATGAATAAAGTATTTTAATAAATTGTTTTAATATTTAATTTTGAAATATTTAATCATACAAAAATAACAAAGCATTCTTTTCACTTATCTTTTTAAAACATGAATTGAAATTAATATGAGTAAAATACTCCAGTGGACAATACATATATTGTGTAACTCATCCATCATCATGAATAACTTGGAATAAGAGATTAATAAACCATTTGGATATGGATGTTACATTTAGATTAACTATTATATATATATGAAAAACAAAAAAACACAAGTTAAAACTTGCTAATGCTTGTATTTATGACAATAGATGGCGTTCTACCAAAAACACCATCAAGCGTAGTTTTTTGTTTACATAAACATCAGAGAAAGCATTCACTATCTCTAACTTTAATTTCCACCTTCAGATCATGATCTCAAGCTATTTGCTATTGTCAGTGAAGGACAGGAATAAGAAAATAGATCTAAACACAAACTCTGAGCATTTATGAAACAGTTTCTATTTGGCTTGCAAGCGTGAATCTTTTAGACACGTAATGTCTTCAAACTCAGCATAGAAAGCCAGATAGCTACATAGGTCTGATCTCAGTT
>JAQFVV010006218.1:0-25000 GCA_028023455.1 Epiperipatus broadwayi | reverse complement strand
TTGAAATATCCAAAAGATATACATTGTCATCATCACTAGTTAAAGCTTCAGCAACATTTCATTTATTGTTCCATGCATAATATTTTCACAACCATATCCCTCTTTTGGTTCATTTATCTTCTTTCTTTAACAATCTTAGTTCTTCTATAGATGCTTAATTTTTCAAACTATCAGTTGAGGAGAAAGATTTTTTTTTCTTTCCCCCTACCTTCTGGAGCCCTTGTGGTTGGTGATGTAGGGTTTCAACTCCTAACCCTATAATATATATATATATAATATTACGATCCGATGTCTGTATTTTTAAAGCAATATACATAATTATATAATCAAAAGCGCTTCTACGTGGTTAAATTTTTTTTTAATTATTTAGTTACTGTATTTACAAATATTCAGTTATATATATATATATATATATATATATTTGTAAATACATATATATATATATATATATATATATAATATTTATTTTTCCAGCAATGTTGTGAGTAAAGCAACTACAAATTGGAGTGGCAAATTATTGTATAGTAAAAAAGCTTAAAATTCTTATATTATATTGCAAGTTGTATAGATAAATTTTAATATATCATTGATGTGTAATTGAAAGTCAGTGCAATAAAACTACCCTGGCTAACAGAAAATAATTATTTGTGTGGAAATTTGTTATACTGTATTTTATAATTTCATAATTGAAAAAGATTATAGACACTGTTTATTTATATATAACTATAACTTTTATTAATTATCACTAATTGGAATCCATACCCCAAAATAAATGTATTTAAAATTTTACAATGATTTCTATTAATATATACTAATACATAATTACATAATTAGAATAGCACAAATCCAATATGCATCATTAATTTTAATTTTATATAGTTAATTTTTTTCTTCACACCACTTTTTCTCAATTCCAAAATAATGGTAATTGATTAAAATTTATTCACTGATTCTTCCAGTAACTGACTAAAGAACTATTGCAATATGAACTCAGTGATACCCAATTTTATTCAATAGTTTGCCCTTTAGATTATTGTGCTCATCAGAAATCATTTATGGGTAAAATCTTTTGTAATCATGTAGTGCACAGACAAGTTATAACAAGCTTCATATCAAAATTTCAAAAACTAAGTGCTTTATCTCAAGTCAGAAAGTATTTTGAATTAAAATCAAGTAATGATTTCCTTTTAATTCAGAATATTTCTAAAAAAGTATTTATGATAGACTTTCATTAGACAAAATTATAAAAATTTTCAAAATTATTCAATATTAATAGAAAATTGAATTAACACTTTTTGAACAAAATGAAAAAAGACTTGAGAAAGAAATTAAATTTTCTATACAGTAAAAAGAAATTAAAAAATTAGTTAGTGTGTCTCTAAATTTAATAATTAAAGAAGAGAGATATAATTTTTATTACTTTTAATAAACTAAAAATGTCAATTCAAATTTTAGAAAATATCCATGCAGAAAACATTCTTTGAAATCATAAAAGGTGAATGATAGCTGGCAAACAAGCAGTAATTTGAAAAGTAATGTATGCATATGAATCTTGATTTTAAACTAAGGAAAGGTGATGATAGTTATTAAAAAATGATGAGCAGCAAAGTATTACTTTACCTCAGCTTACATATTGCCATTCAATCAACTATAAAACCACTAATCATCACATGATCAAACAATTCTTATGCTTGCTCATAACTATTATTAAAACAGGTAAAACTCTCCATACAGTAGTGACACTCAGTGCAAGCCAGAGAAATCAGTGGATGCCAGAAGGCTTGTGAAAAAAATCCTTATCTAGTATCTACTCATCCAATATCCATAGATTAGTTTCCAACTTGTGGATTTCATAAATGAGGAACCTTAGATCTGAGTCGGCACTAGAAAAGGATTTTATCCACAATCTTTCTGGCATCCATTGATTACTCTGGCTTGCACTGAGTGGCACTACTGTATGGAGAGTTTTGTCTGTTTTAATATCAATCAACTATAAACTAAATGGAGGATATTAGATGGGGCTTCACAAGACAGGCATTTAGTAAGCACTGTTATTCAAGCTTAAATTAGATGACATAATAGGAGAAAGAGGATTTGCTACTGAACAGCATTATTTAAGCTAGGATCATGTGATGTTTTGATGATGTCACATCAATCCTGACAAAGAAAAGAAGTGTCTACAGTTACCAAAAATTTAAGATCACCTTAATGTATAAATAATGAATTAATTCATATCTCTATAACTAACAAGTAAAAATAGGATAGTTGAAGAAGCTCTAGATCCAAAAAATAAGTACATTGCTTTCAAATTCAAAACCTCTCATTGATAAAGAGTCTAAGCTAGAAACTAGCCTAGGCATATTGGATAAAACAGTACTCACTTAATATTTATTAAATACAACCACCTAGCATCCATTAATTACTCAAATTAACATAACTGAAAAAAAATTTGCTATGAAAATGATATGCATGTATCTGATGAATAAAAAATCCACTATATACATAAAGAACATACTCTGGAATAAACTCTACAACAATTAATATATGATCAATAGATGGCGTTTTACCAAAACCACTGAAAAAAGTGTATATTTGTTTACATAAGTGACAAAAGAATCAGAATTCACTATCTCTTTCATTTTCCCACCCTCAGATCAGCTGATTTCAAGCTAATTTGCTATCATCAGTGAAGGATAGAGGTAGAAACTAGATCTAAACACTGACTCCAAGTGTTTATGCAAAAAGTTTCTATCAGTTTGCCAGCATGAATTTTTCAGACCGGTAAAGTCTTCAAACCCAGCCTAACAAGCCAGGTAGCTACATGGGTCTGATATCAGTTCAGTTTCACTACATAGTTAAAGCCTCTGCAATATATATCATTGCAAAAACCTTTAAAGGTACATTTATAAAAAACAAAAACAAGTTATAATCACTTAACTTGATATCGTTTGTATTTATGATCAATAGATGGCATTTTACCAAAACCACCAAACAAAGCATATGATATATATTGCAGAGGCTTTGACTATGTGGTGAAACTGAACTGAGATCAGACCCATGTAGCTATCTGGCTTGTTAGACTGCGTTTGAAGACTTTATCGGTCTGAAAAATTCATGCTTGCAAACTGATAGAAACTTTTTGCATAAACCCTTGGAGTCAGTGTTTAGATCTAGTTTCTAGCTCTATCCTTCACTGATGATAGCAAATTAGCTTGAAATCAGCTGATCTGAGAGTGGGCAAATGAAAGAGATAGTGAATTCTGACTCCTTTGTCGTTTATGTAAACAAATATATGCTTTGTTCGGTGGCTTTGGTAAAACTCCATCTATTGATCATAAATACAAGCGATATCAAGTTACATGATTATAACTTTTGTGTTTCATATATATATATATATGTCATTTTTTTAAAACTCAAAGGTTTAGTGGAAATAAAGTTTTTATTAAAATCATATCAATAATGCCTTCTATCCTTGAAAAGGACGCTTAATTGGAAATGCTTATAGGAATTTTTATTGGTACTGACATTTATTGTTTATTGTGTTACTTATTGTTTATATAGTTGGTGAGAATAAAATTAGGAATTATCTTAATCAGATACAGATGATATTTTCAAATGAAAATGATTTTTTTTATCAAAAAAGTAGTACAGAACTGTAAAATTATTTTAATAAACCATAAATTTATTCAATTTGATATAATTTAATGTAAAAATGTATGTTAAATTATTTTTATAATCAAACATATCCTTACCATTAGATATAGAAAACTGATAACTAAAAAAAAAAAAATTAAAATTCTGATTGTCTTTTGATCAAAAACTTTCTTGAATAAAAATTCAGATAACTAAAAAACCATATTATTAATAAAATTTAAAATCAAGTTGTCAAAATTAAGATTAATAATTTCATTATATTAAAAAACAACCTTTTTAATAATAAAATATATTTAATAAATATGATTTTCAGTTTTAATGCACCATTTTTAACTATATTAACTTTTTTAGAAATATAAATTAATTTGTCAACAAAAAAATTAACAAATAAAAACCTCATTGCTGTTATCTTGGAAACAATATAGTAGCATTAATATTTTACATTTTAATTCAATCAATTTATTAAAATTGGTTGATTTATTTCTTAATTAACACTTCCTAATTTCAACATTTTTCCATCCTTCCACCTAGTGACTATTTGAGTTCAATATTTTATTTTAGTATTAAACTTTCATACATTATTTATTAAAAATAGAAGTTTGCAAGTAAAAATATTTCATAAAAACATATTTAAAATTTCCTGATATAAAAAAACAAAATAATAAGTGAAATAATGTAAAATATTTAATGAGACTGGCTGATTATCATAACTCTCCTGCAAATAAATATATTAATGAAATCTTTATTGATTTAATTTTATGTATTAAATGTAAATGAGTAAATTTTGTTTTAAAATTTAAACTTGCTTTTATAATTATTAAATTATCATAAGAATTTGTATTATGGTGTTTGAAAGTGCTCATTGTTTTATTTTATCATTATTTTAAATCTTTAAAAATAAAACATAATTCAAAAAAAATGTAAGTTTTAAATATTTTATAAAAATAACCACAAATATTTAAATTATCTAAGATTTTTTTTGTTCATTGCTAACAATAAAGAGTTTGCAAGTGTGTTTAATGACTTTCTAGATGTTTTTCAGCTCATTTGTAGTTTTCTTCTGTGGTCTGCTGACATTTTCAGATTTTTCTGAATTAATAAATCAATATTTACTTTATTTTTAATTTGTACCATGAGATAAATATAAAAATGAGAAAGTAGCACTAAAGATGAAAAGTTATTTAAAACCAGAGCACAATAGCACAATCGACAATACTCCAAAATGCATTAGATCTCAGAATCATTGAATTAAAATATAATATTCCAAAAGTTGGACAAAATTTAATAAGGAAAAATTAAGCTTTTTTATATATACATTAATTATGTCAGCAAATATTGTAATTTAATTTTGCAAAATGCTTTTAAGTTGGGATACACACACATATATATATATATATATAATTCGATGTCTGTATTTATTCAAAGCTATATATGTAATTATGTAATTGAATATTTATAAATACAGTAATCAGATATAATTTAAAATTTTTTATTCATTTAGGAACGCTTTTGATTATTCCTGTAATCTTTGTCAACTAACTTTGAAAGGCTAACATTTCCACAATTCTGTGATCTTAACATTTGCTGCCAGCCTGTTAATTAAGTCATGTTTGTATTTGTATATTAGCATAGCATCTTTTATTTTATTTTTTGTTATTTATTTTTTTCAATTTGCAATTTTTTAACATTATTGTAATTGAAGTTAAAACCATAAATACATGAATTATTACAGTTGTGAAAAACAAATGCTGAAACATTATTATCTACTTTACAATTTTGATTTGATTTCTGAACTCTTTTTAACAACAGCAAGGGCTCTTTAGTTCTTTTTTCCAACATACATCTTGATTCACCTATATATCCATTACCACACCTACATATCCATTTATAAATGATACAATTTTTATTAATAAATGAGGTTTTATCTTTAGAATTATTTATTAATTTTTTTTCAAGACCATAATAATTCATGTATTTATGGTTTTAACTTCAATTATAATAACATTAAAATATTGCAAATTGAAAAAAATAACAACAACAACAAAAAAAAGAAGCTATGCTAATATACAAATACAAACATAACTTAATTAACAGGCAAGTAGCAAACATTTGGATCAACAGAATTGTGGAAATGTTAGCTTTCCAAAGTGTTAGTTGACAAAGACTATGAGAATAGTCAAAAGCACTCCTAAGTGGATAAAAATTTTAAAATGTATCTGATTATTGTATTTATAAATATTCAATTATATATATTGTAATGGGCACACACATCGTTACATTATTTATTTTAAAAAATAGACAATGAAAAGTTCGCAAATAAAAACTTTTGTAAAAAATAAAAATTGAAAGTTAAAAGTCATGTAAACATTATATATATAAAATCACACAAATGAAAAATTACTAAAAGAAAACAACTGTATTAAAAAAAAATAAAAAGTTTTAAGACTAAATTTTCAGCAAAAACTTAAAAGATTTAAAAATAAAAATATATCTTTAAAAATATACAATAAATTAATTAATGCTATTGTAAAATGGAAATGATTATTTTAATTAGTCCAAGTGAACTAGCCTTTGGGCATTTCAAAATGTATAAGTAAAGATCAGATAGAAGAGAAAAATCAATAGAAACTAATAGCCAATAAAATAAATCCCTCAGGAAACGGACCTCAATGAAAGGGTCATCATCATCATGATGTAATGTTGAGTTAATCTGCAAAATTAATATAAAAAGAAAAAGTTTGGAAATAAATTTTAGTAAAGAAAGAGCTGGGAAAGAAGATAGAGATGTGACTATATGTGTTAGCATGGAGAGAGTTGAAGGAGAAGGGATTGAAAAGATGCACTCTTCAATCCCTTCAGTTTTGCTAAAAGGAAAAAGAAATGACATCATTTATTTTTATATTGAGGACCACAGGCATCAGGGGAATTAATGCTGGCTTCAAATGGCAAGCAACTGCTAAGCATGGATTTTTAAAACAGTAAGAACTCTAACTAATGAACTGTAATTCTAAAAAAGAAACTTTTCCAGGATGTTAAAACCTTAAGAACATTAGTTAATTAATAAACATTAAGTATAAACTTTCACAGTATTTAAATTATTGTGATAGAAATTCATATCTGACCAACCTTAATCAGTTAGTAATAACTGTTTTATTGAATGTATTATTATTTTTTGTAAATCATTTCCATTAATTTTTTTTTTTGTGCTTTTAAGTTTTTATTATGATTTTTTTTGGTTTTGTTGTTAAACTAAACTTTTGATAAAAGTATAATTAGTCAGGTGTGTATAGCTGCATAGATTTCAAAAGTTATATTAGTTTAAGTAAGGGAGAGTTAATCTTAGGTTATTCATTTCGTAGTTAAATTGAGTTAATCGATAGAATATATTGGTGTAATTAGTAAATGTAGTATGAGGTTCGCTACATGCAGGATCACATGATATGCCACCCTTGGGTAAAATAAGCCTATTTATTATTGACCATCGAAGATAGATGGTATTTCCTGCTCCATGAATCACCCCTTTTGCCTATGGAATGGGATCATAAGTCAGCAAAAAGGACTGCAATCCCTTCCTATGGAGTTTTTTTTATTGTTCTTGCCAGACAGATGTAACATTCCTGTACTGGATGAGAAACAATTTCTTCTCTTAACCATGCTGTTCAGATGTGCATTCCTGACAGTATGGTATTGTACTGTCATTTTCATGCTGCATTGAATAAATCGATATATCAGATAGATTGATGTTGGTTTGACTCCAGACATTTGTCTTATGGTTAAATTAAGGGATAGAATATTTTCTTTTCAAATGCAATCTATGTAGTCTAATCATACTTGACACTCTAATAAAATATTAAACTCATCTGTGTGAACTTCAAAATAAAAGGTAAAAAATGTAAATTAAATGTTATAGTAAAGTTATAATAATGTTTTATAAAAAAAAAAAAGTTAAAGTTATACTAAAATAATAATTCTAAATTTATATATGTTTAATAAATGTTTGGGTGTGTTGTAACTGGCAGTGGTGTCTCTTTTTTTTTATTGAAAATATATTTTAATAAGAATTTATATTTTATAAATCTCTGCATCTCTATGAGCTAGTGGCATGGGCTGATGGTCACAATAATATATATATATATAAAAGTGTGAATCTTTAACTTGCATATCCACCTACTATATAAATTTTCTAGGTTCAAATGGCCTAGTGGCGCCCTGTATGGCAGATACGGTAAGACTATTTCATCATCCAAACCCTGATCATTATAATTGGCCACCCAACGTGAGCCGATGTTTAATAAACCACGAGTACCCTGAGTAAATGTCTTTTTTCAAAATGAAATATTTTTATCTATTTACATAAAACTGTATACTTTAAATCTTATAAAAGCACTGCCAAAAAGAAATAGCACATATATTAAAAATGAGAAAAAAAAGATATTAATAATTTTAAAACAAATTTTAAAAAAAAAAAAGTCAAAAGGTTGTAATTTATATGTTTCGTTTTTTTTAAATGTGTATAGGCATGCACAGCCACGTAAGTTTATGATTGTAAATGTGGTACCTTGCGATGAATACTTTTTGGGAATTTACTTCAGTGTAGCCCTATGTAAGCATTTCAATCAGTCATAAGTAATTTGATGGTATTTATAATTGTGCTGCAAATATATACATATAAACTCATTATTTCTTAAAACATATTTACCTCAATGCAACCTTCTTAAATAAATAATTTATATAATTTCCTTGTCATGCCATTTGTTAAAAATGAAATATAGAAAAAATAGAATTCTTGGGGGGAGGAGGCATAAACGTAGATGGTTCATAGAAAAATGATAATAAACATTTTTTTGTATATAGTCTTTTTGTAAAAATTACTAACCGAATGTCTTTGTAAATGTCTTCATTAAGCATGCTACCATAATTACTAACCCTAAGTAAAATATTTTTTGTCTGGTTTTTTTAAGCAAGTTTACTGATATGTAATGGGCACACACATCATTACATTATTTATTTTAAAAATTAGACATTGAAAAGTTTTCAAATAAAAACTTTTGTAAGAAATAAAAATTGAAAGTTAAAAGTCATGTAAACATTTTATATATAAAATCACACAGATGAAAAATTACTAAAAGAAAACTATTAAAAAAAAAAGGTTTAAGACTAAATTTTCAGCAAAAACTTAAAAGATTTAAAGATAAAAATGTATCTTTAAGAATATACAATAAATTAATTAATGCTATTGTAAAATGGAAATGATTATTTTAATTAGTCCAAGTGAACTAGCCTTTGGGCATTTCATAATGTATAAGTAAAGGTCAGATAGGAGAGAAAAACAATAAAAACTAATACCCAATAAAAAAAATCCCTAAGAAAACAGACCTCAATGAAAGGGTCATCATCATCATGATGTAATGTTGAGTTAATCCAAAAAATTAATATAAAAAGAAAAAGTTTGGAAATAAATTTTAGTGAAGAAAGAGCTGGGAGAGAAGATAGAGATGTGACTATATGTGTTAGCATGGAGAGAGTTGAAGGAGAAGGGATTGAAAAGACACACTCTTAAATCCCTTCAGTTTTGCTAAAAGGAAAGAGAAATGACATTGTTTTTTTCTATATGGAGGACCACAGGACATCAGGAGAATTAATGCTGGCTCCAAATGGCAAGCAACTGCTAAGCATTGATTTTTAAAACAGTAAGAACTCTAACTAATGAACTTTAATTCTAAAAAAGAAACTTTTCCAGGATGTTAAAACCTTAAGAACATTAGTTAATTAATGAACACTAAGTATAAACTTTCCCAGTATTTAAATTATTGTGATAGAAATTCATATCTGACCAAGCTTAATCAGTTAGTAATAATTGTTTTATTGACTGTATTATTACTTTTTGTAAATCATATCCATTAATTTATTTTTTCAATGCTTTTAAGTTTTTATTATGATTTTTTTTTGCTGTTAAACTAAACTTTTGATAAATATATAATTAGTCGGATGTGTGTGGCTGCATAGATTTAAAAAGTAATATTAGTTTAATTAAGGGAGGGTTAATCTTAGGTTATTCATTTCATAGTTAAATTGGATTAATCAATAGAATATATTGGTGTAATTAGTAAATGTAGTATGAGGTCTGCTACATGCAGGATCATGTGATACACTGCACTTGGGCAAATTAAGCCTATTTCTTATTGACCATCAGAGACAGACAGTATATCCTGCTCTGTGAATCACTTCTTTTGCTTATGGAATGGGATCGTAAGTCAGGAAAAAGGACTGCAATCCCTTCCTATGGAGTTTTCTTTTTTTATTGTTCTTCTTGCCAGTCAGATGTAACATTCCTGTACTGGACTAGAAACAATTTCTTGTTGTAATCATGCTGTTCAGATGTGCATTCCTGACAGTTTGGTACTGTGCTGTCGTATTCATGCTGCATTGAATACATCGATATATCAGATAGATTGACATTGGTTTGATTGCAGACTTTTGACCTAAGGTTAAATTAAGGGATATAATTTTTTTTTCAAATGCAATCTATGTAGTCTATTCATACTCAATGCTCTAATAAAATATTAAACTCATTTGTACGAACTTCAAAATAAAAGGTTAAAAATGTAAATTAATGCTAAAGTAAAGTTATAATAATGTTTTATAAAAAAAAAGTTAAAGTTATACTAAAATAATAATTCTAAATTTGTATATGTTTAATAAATGTTTGTGTGTGTTATTACTGGCAGTGGCTTCTCTTATTTATTTTTTTTATTGAAAATATATTTTAATAAGAATTTATATTTCATAAATCTCTGCGTCTCTATGAGCTAGTGGCATGGTCTGATGGTCACAATAAAATATATATGTAAAAGTGTGAATCTTTAACTTATGTATCTGCCTACTATATAAATTTTCTAGATTCAAATGGCCTAGTGGTCTCCTGTATGGCAGATACGATAAGACTATTTGATCACCCAAACCTCGATCGTTATAATATATACATAATAAATTAATATATATATATATATTGTACCAAATTGATATTGGCACATATAATTTTATCTAAAAAAAATATTAAAATAAAAATATTTCATAAAAAAGTTTGAAATAAAAGTTGGAAAATAATTTATTAAAAGTGGGAAGGAGTTTTCTTTAGAAAGTTAAACTAAAAGTTTTATAAAAGGAAGTAAAGTATTTCTTAATTAATATTTGTAAAAATAAATAATTTAAAGTTTAAAAAAATATAAATCTCTTTTCATTTGAGCTTATTATAATAAATTATATATGTGCGTGCGAGTTTAAATAAATGTATGCGTGTGAGAATAATATTTAAAAAAATATAAATGAAAGTTAGAAAGAAATTATATTTGAAAAACACAGTGATGGCTATTAAGTTAAATAATGATTTAAAAAAACCACACCAGTGGTGGGCTACTAATTAAAGATATGAAAACAACATGTTTATGAAAGCTACTACTAATTAAACAATCTTCAAAAATACATCAAAGGATTAGGAATTTTGACAACACATATTGTCAGAGGATATTAAAACAAAAACACTTTGCATATATAAATAGCCAGATTTTTATCAGATGTCAGTTCAGCCTAGTTTCCAGTGACAGTCTTGCTTCAGTTCAGATAACAGTGCAGTTTATATTGTATATCCAGAAACAGAAATGCAGTGTTGAGCAGCTTTTGGAAATATACACTTTACTTCAGCCCTTTAGTCCAACAAGATCATCAAAACCTGCCCATGACATAATGTCTGCATAACAGCTCAGAAATCTTGCACAAATGTTCAACTGTCTCCAAGAATAAAACCAATGGATTAGCATCAAATCTCCTCAAAAAACATCAAATCTAACCAGTTAGATATACTCCATCAGAAGCATCCAAGAACAAGCAATATTCACATTCAAAAATCCTAGGTAAAACATTTTATTATTCTCATTTATATATAGTAGCCACTGCTGTAATTTGTAAATCCTACAGAGACAAGTAATTTGAACTCTATAAGCATGCATAAAATGAACTATTGATGTGCATGTTTGTGAATGTGAGATAATTTATCAATGTCAAATATTATTTGTGCTATATTATAGTGTGCTAATTTAAATATGCGTGTATTATATCAAATTTATAAAATGTTTGAAATAGTAAATGTTAGTTAATAAATTGTCTTTAAAATTAAACTGTATTTGTCTGTCAATTCTTTTTATCAATTCTTTTAACCACTAATTATGTATAATCTGTTAGTGATTACAAGTAACTGAGCTAGTCTATGGGTAAAACTTAGGTGTTGAGTTGGTGGCCATTGCTCAAATTGCATTATTTATTTATTCTTGAATAAATAGCTTGTGCCCATGTTTATACACAAACAAAAAAAGTGCTTTGAACATTGTGTTAAACTCAACAGCCAAGAAGAAGCTATGTCTTGGAAATGTAACACTAGTTATATATTTTATAGCTATCATTTGGACATACATATTCTCCGAATATGTTCATCTCTGCCTAAGAGGCCAGTGTTTCGAAAGACACATATTCGAACCCGGTACAAATGTTTTTTTTTAAATTCATACGAACATTATCTTAAACATATTTATTTATATTACGATATTATTCTAAACCCCTACAAACATTATTTAAAATATTTATTTACACTAATCTTATATTATTTTTAAACCATTACGAACACTTTAAATATTAGTTTTACGATACTATTTTTATTTTACTGCTCTTTATTATTATACAAAGATTTTATTGGACTTGATTACTTTAAACCATTTATTTACTTCCTTTTATTAACTTATATATATTCAAAACTATTTTATTTTAATGCGTGTAGTCAGAAAAAAAAACTGTTTTACTTTATTGTGATTCATTATTATACAAATATCTATTTGACTAACTTAATTTTATTCTAGAAATTCCATTATCTTTTCATTTATTTAAACCTACAACTTTACTTTTACATCATTACTTTGACCCATTTATTTAACTTGATTTTTTATTTATTTGAACTGTTTATTTTCGAGCATTTCCTTAATTAATATGTGCATGGAGAAAATGAAATCTTTTATTTTATGAAGTTTCTGTTATTATTTGACAAAACAATCCATCATTTTAAATAGCGAAATCCTAATTCAGGCTTTTCACCTATGTTAAAATAATAATATTAAACTCATAGTCCATTTCTGGTCATTATTTCTGTTTACTTTAATATTCCAACTCTTAACTAACTTTTAAACTATGTCAGGTGGTTCCTTCTTTCTACATACTAACTCTGTAATATAAACTACCTTTCCTCACCTATTTATCCTGCTTTTATAATTTATTACTTTATCTCTTTCTCTTTCCATTCTATTTTCAACTTTGTAAATCAGAAAACCTTGATATTCAGACAAACTCCGAATTATTTTAATCTGGGAATATTCTTTTCTACGCTTTTTTTAAATCTGTTTTTAAATCTATGAACATGAATGTTTACTTTAAATCTTTTATTTTTAATTCTTTGTAAAAACTCTTTTACACTATCTTCTACCTTGAACTTATATCTCTCTCTATTTCTTGGTCTACATTTATTTCTACTTTATATGTCACAACACTATCTGATTTTAATTTAATTTCTATGTCTTTTATCACCTCAACTTTCTGACTTTCTTTAACTAAATCTAACTCTATAATTTCTTGGTTCTTCTTGACCTTTCCTGTAATTTCCCATCTTATTTTTTTTACTTCTGCTCTGAGTTTCTTAATTTCTCCTTTAACCTGACTATTTTTTTCCTTCAATTCTGCTTTGAGTTTTTGTTGGCTTTGTTTGAATTCTTGATGCATTTCTTCCATCATATTCATCATCATTTTCATCATCATTCGCATCTCAGATACTTCTTCTTTCGCTTTTTACACTCACTGGGGATTTTAAAAATATATTGGGCTTTCTTCTGGCTCCATTTCTTTATTCATAGTTATGCTATTACTTTTTATTGTTTTTTTTAAAATTATATTTTGCATTAACAAATCAAATACTATTATTGATTATTTATTTTTCTTACTAAGATGGAAACATACGTGGACTTTTTTCTCCTTTTGTCATTTTTCTCTACCTGTTCCTAATGCTTTAGCTCCGCCCAAATATCAACTGTCTGATTTAAAGGAATGATTTATCTTAACCAACGTAAATAGCATAAATCTCTTTTCATTCAAAGAAAAAAAAGTTTTGGTCAATTCTTTTTTTTTATTTTTAAATTAATACCACTTTAAATATGTAATCTAGCTTTTCTTTAAGATTTTTATTTTTAAACAAGAACAAAGTATTTAATTAACTGTCATTTTTGACAGGTTTGGCCCCACATTGAATGCCGTTTGTACTGGGTTTGAATATGTGTCTTTCTTAGGCAGAGAAGAACATATTCGGAGAATATGTATGTCCAAATGATAGCTATAAAATATATAACTAGCATTATATTTCCAGGACATAGCTTCTTCTCAGCTGTTCAGTTCAACACCATGTTCAAAGCACTTTTTTGTTTGTGTATAGACACAGGCACCAGCTATCTATTCAAGAATGAATAAATAGTGCACTTTGAGCAATGGCCACAAACTCATTGCCTAAGTTTTACCCATAGACTATCTCAGTTACTTGTAATCACTAACAGATTATACATAGTTAGTGGTTAAAAGAATTGATAAAAAGAATTGACCGACAAATAAAGTTTAGTTTTAAAGACAATTTATTAACTAACATTTACTATTTCAACCATTTTATAAATCTGATATAATACACGCATATTTTAAATTAACACACTATAATATAGCACAAATAATATTTGGCATCAGTAACACATTAATAGTTCATTTTATGCATGCTTATAGAGTTCAAATTACTTGTCTCTGTAGGATTTACGAATTACAGCGGTGGCTTCTATATATAAATGAGAATAATAAAATGTTTTACCTAGGATTTTTGGAACATGGATATTGCTTGTTGTTGGCTGCTTCTTATGGAGTATATATAACTGGTTAGATTTGATATTTCTTGAGGAGATTTGATGCTAATCCATTGGTTTTATTCTTGGAGACAGTTGAACATTTGTGAAGGATTTCTGAGCTGTTATGCAGACATTATTTCATGGGCAAGTTTTGATGATCTTGTTGGACTAAAGGGCTTAAGTAAAGGGTATATTCCCAAAAGCTGTTCAACACCACATTTCTGTTTCTGGATATATAATATAAACTGCACTGTTGTCTGAACTGAAACAAGGCTGTCACTGGAAATGAGGCTGAACTGACATCCGATAAAAATCTGGCTATTTATATATGCAAAGTGTTTTTGTTTTAATATCCTCTGTCAATATGTGTTGTCAAAATTCCTAATCCTTTGATGTGTTTTTGAAGATTGTTTAATTAGTAGTAGCTTTCATAAACGTGTTGTTTTATATCTTTAATTAGTAGCCCACCACTGGTGTGGTTTTTTTAAATCATTATTTAACTTAATAGCCATCACTGTGTTTTCCAAATATAATTTATTTCTAACTTTCATTTATATATTTTTTTAATATTATTCTAATACACATACATTTATTTACACTCGCATGCACATATATAATTTATTATAATAAGCTCAAATGAAAAGAGATTTATATTTTTTTAAACTTTAAATTATTTATTTTTATGAATACTAATTAAGGAAAACTTTACTTGTTTTTATAAAACTTTTAGTTTAACTTTCTAAAGAAAACCCCTTCCCACCTTTAATTAATTATTTTCCAACTTTTATTTCAAACTCTTTTACGAAAGATTTTTATTTTAATAATTTTTTTAGATAAAATTATATGTGCCAATATCAATATTGGTACTATATATATATATATATATATATATATATATATATATATATATATATGTGTGTGTGTGTGTGTGTGTGTGTGCTTTAAAAGTTTGTACATAAGAATAACTTTCTATTTAATAGTGCTTAATTAAGCCTCTTTATATTTACAGTAAATGTAAAATATTCTACCACAATAAAAGAGACCATTAATTTAGTGTATCAAGAAATGTGTGGTTTGAGTATATTCAAACATTTTATCTAGTTTGGATAATAATTACAATTTGTTTGGCCATTAAAATATTTGATTTAGATAGAAAAATAGATTTGAATATTTAAATATAAACACAGACTCCAATGTATTGCTACTGCAATTTAAAAAGTTAGAAAATATTTTATTGTAATGAGATAATTACTTTATAAATATTATATATATATATATAATTAATCAAAACAATACAATAATTAATACAGTAAAAATATTTTAAAAACAAATATATACCTCAATTTAATAGAACTACTTTCAACTATCTATGTAGTCATTATCAACTAGATTAAAATTGTATTACAAAAAACCTTTACAAATGTAAACAAAAAGTAATATGTCACACATCAATTTTCCCACAATTCATTAATTTTTATATTGGCAACCTGTCTATTTATCAAATGATGCTTTTCACTTTTTATTAACATAGCTTCCTTAATTTTGCATTTATTATTATTTCTTTCAATACACAAAATCTTAACTTTATTAAAATCAACTACATAGATAGTTGAAAGTACTTCTATTAAATTGTGGTATATATTTGTTTTTAAAATATTTTTTACTGTATTAATTATTGTATTGTTTTGATTAATTATATATATTTTATTATAATTGGAATACAGACATTGATTAATAATATATATATATTGTAATACAGACATTGATTAATAATATATATATATAGTAACCAGTTGGGTTACAAACCACACACAAGTATTATGTGCGTGCATAAATATTTATAAAGTTTAAAGGAAAAGTAGAAATAAACACAGACATAAATTTTTGTAGATATTTATTTCCTAAAATAAAATAATGATAAGTAAAGGGTTAAATAACTCTGGACTTAAAGTAAAATTTCATTATGAAATTAATATTTTAAAAAGATCTGAATAAATATAAATATTGCATTATTATTAATTATTACTCTGATTTTGAAATTTAAAAACACCCTATTGTATTTTGGAAATTTTAATTAATTAAACAAAAATTTTATCTATTAGAAATCCCCTAAGTAAAAACATGTATATGTTTTCAAAGGGATTAGTGAGATAAAAATAAAACCTCTCTTTTTAATCAAGCTGCTGTAATCACCTTTAGATGATTCTATAAAAGGGCTGATAACAAATTAGCTCAAGTTTTTGGATAATGATTTTGAAGAGAGCAGTATGTTGTTGGCTGTAGCAGAGAGTTGGCAGAATAGCTACCATGAATTGATACAGCTGAAGGCAGGACATTAGATTTAGAAGCCACTAATCTTTCCTTCTCAGGAGTTTGAATTCACTTGGAGAAAATGACCCATTTTTTGTGATGTAATTCATAGCCTTCAACAGAAAGGATAGTTGCTTGTCTAAAATTTATTAAATCAAAACAGCTGCTTGACTGGAACAATCCTAGACAGAAAAAAACCAACTTCAGATCAAGATTTTACATGAATTACATACTTTTACCTGATGATGACAACTAGCCTGGAATTATATTTTTTCTGATGGGCTAGAAACCAAGCTTACCAAGAGAAAGCTTGAAGAAATTGGTGTACTGATGCTACTGTTTATCTATGAAAGCAAGAAATCACAGATAAATACATCACATGTGAATACAGTGAGTTGTATTTTTTAAATATTCTTATAAAAGACATTTTAACTTCGTAACTTAAAATTAAATTTGCTCAAGTCAAATGTCTAAAAGAGAGATGATTTGCTATATATATTTTGATAAAAAATAATTTTCATATTCATTAAAAAAAGAATATATAATGTAAATGCAAGCATAATTCTGTTTGAATTAAAATCGAAAAAGTAAATCTTTTAAATTGGTCCAAAAACATTGATAATTAATCAACAAATACCTGTCATAAAATTGACTATACTTTTGAGAACTTAATAAATTGAAAGTAATTTTAAACTGTATCTATATTTTGTTTATACACACATATAGGTAGGAAATTTATGTATTAAAAAATTATAATATTATTGTAAAAAGTTGAAAAAGATAAAAGTCAGTGTGCGTGTATACACGCACACACATATATGTAAAATTTTAATATTTTTTTTATTAAATGTCAATTCATTTATTGAATATTCATAATATACTATAAATCGTGTGTCTGTGCACACATATATGTAAATCTTTGTGTCAATTTGAATTTCGAATAGTAATTATGTAAACTGATGTAATAACTTGAATTTTGTAGTAATCTTGTAAATTACAGTGTAATGACTTTTATTATTGGATACTTTTCAAAATCATGACCCTTATAAGATCTTAATCATTTATTTTTTGTTAATAATAAACTTGTATTTAATTGTTAAAATTGTATTGCATCATCTCTTGGTCACATACATTAATAAAAGTTGTGTTCTCTGAGCTAGATTCAGACATGGAAAAATGGGGCTGTGTACTTAGTGCTTTGGGGCATCCAGAGATGATCAGTCATTATCCTGATTGGTGCAAAAGAGAATATTCTTTAAAACCCATGCACTATTATTTTTTATTTTACTTTAGTCTTATTAAAAATTTAAGTTTATAGTTGACCAGTACAAGTGGCCTGAGCATTGATGATGATCAGCATGTTTTAATATCCCAGCATTATTGTTTGATTCTTATGTATTCTGATGGATGAGCACTTAAGTAGTGCATTTAAGTTATGTTTAAATAATTGCCCAAGCTGGCAAAAGCTCAATAATTAGCCTGGTCTACAAAAGACCCATTTCCAATCCAGTCACAAGGTTGACTGTTGATTTATTATACTGATTTGTTTATTCCCATCAATGATGATGATGGAAGGTTTTTTTCTCTTGAGTATTTGTTTATATTTACTTATACTTACTTTGACTTATTATAATGCTGGTGGATAATTATATTTTAGTTGCTCTTCTGGGTTAGCTGGCTGATCACCAATGTTCTCAGAGATTCTTTAATCTCATACTCTTATAATTTAATTTAACTGGGTTTGATGATGATTTGCCATCATCCAGTTCAAACATTCTTCCACCAACTTTTGAAACATACCCCTGCCCGTTACAATATATATATATATATATATATATATATATATAAAAACTGTTATTCAACCAAATATATTAAATGTAATATTATTCCTTTTTTTATATATAATAAATTGAACCTGAAAAAAATCTTATAAAGATGCTCCAAAATTTTGTCAAAGCATGATGGATATACCATGAAACATATTGGCCTGTTTTACAGCTTGGTTATAGTATAATATCATTCTATGTTTTTGCAATGTTGATGTGTTGTTAGAATGGTTATGTAAAAAAGATTAAAAATAATAGACCATTAGAAATGTAGTTTACTTTTCATAAGAGAGGCAGATTTTATTTATAGTATAAAAATTATCTCAAACAGGTTTAAAAAGATACAATATTAATTTGTTGATATTAGAAAGACATAACTGAGAATATAATACAATAGAAAACTACAGTTAGATAAAATGTTAAGGTTTTCAGGTAAAGACTTTGTAGAGATAATAATTGGTCACATCATAAAAAGAAAACAAACAATCCTTTAAAGAACTTTTTGTGATATAAGAGATGTTTCTGTGGACGTTGGATTTGTATAATCATATAAATTAATTTTCTACTTTTGTTCCTTCTTTGTTGTGTGTGTGTAAAATTACCATAACCATATTTATATGTGTATATGAATGTGAATATATCTATGAATTTATTCTTAGTATTAAGTGCTTACAATTTATAAGTAAGGTCATTTAGATACATCAAACTAAATTGCCCTAAAGTAAAAAATAACCTGTCAGACATATTTAAAAAATTGACTATATATATTAAATATAATTGTTACATTAAAAAATTGATAAAAAAGAATCATTTTAAAAATAATATAAAAATATTGGATATACAATCCATTATTTTGTTGCCCAGGAATTATCATGCAGATATATGAAATTAAGGTATTGGAAGTGGCAGAATTGAGTTTCTGTTCATAGACTTTCAGCCAAACTGCACTACCACAGCAAAGATGAGCAGGGCATATATATATATATATATATATATATATATATATATATATATATATATTGAAGCAGTCAGATCTGAGTTTGATCCTAGCTTCATAATATCTTGCCAGAAGCCCACTTCAAACCCTAGGACTAACCCTAAATTTCCAATGCAATGGGGTTTTATACATTCAATCCATGCTAATTTCCATAAAGAAAAACTATTATATAAATGTGTGTTAAAATTAATTTGTTTGAGGTTTAAATTAATCAATTCTATTAATAAATTCATGATAGAATTATTCATGGATTGATATATACTATAACTGCATGGATTGTGCATATATATTTATAACTATTTAAACATATATAGTCATTCTAAAGTTTCATTGTGTCGGGAATGTTTATTTTACTTTTAAATAATCTGTTCGAATTTTAGTGATTAAAAGCTACATTCTTTCGATAAGCTTTCAGATTTTTTCTTTCCAAAAACAACGGGTAAAGTTTTATTAATTAGAAAAAAAGATAAGTATTTAAAATGTAAGGATTTCCTAATTAAAATCATTTTTCTGATTTTAAAAATTCATTTTCTAATTAGAAAATGAATTCAAGTTAATGAGTTTGAAAGCCTTATCGAAGGAATGTATCTAAAAACAACTAGTAAATTTTGTAACATTGATAATGAAAGAAGTGCTAGCCTGAAGGCATCAGAGGACAGTATAAATAGCCTGGAAAAGTTTGAAGAAGGAGAAAAGCCATCTTTGTTTTAGAGAAGTGCCATTAAACTCTGTGTATTTTAAAAATTATAAATTTAAATAGTGTTTCTATCATGGTGAGGGGCTAAACGTCAGGAATCTGGCTACTGTGTGCTTGTAGTCCCCTGAAAAATCTTCAATGAAGTTGCTAAACCTTTTTCTGGACCAATCATGCTGCCAAAATCATGAAAAATCAATGAAAATGCTGTTCAAGTAATTGACTAAATGCGGGCCTACATTTAACCAACTTGAATGTGTAAACTAAGCAACCAGCCCTGGAAGAAATGATAATATATTTCCATAATTAACCGTATATTTCTGGTCAGTTTCCAAACTTTACTCCCTTTAAAAGCTCTTCTCATTTATTAATGTAATAATCTGTACAAAACTTTCTGTTATTTATGCTATATTTAAGTCATGTAGTAATTCTCTCAATCTCTAGTCTTTAAATTTAACTTTTCTTTCTTATGATGGCGGTTCATTTACTATTATATATATTTATGGAATGATTTATCAATGTCATTTGTTTTTAATTATATGCCAATAATCCTTCATCTCAATGAGCTCCTTTGTTCCATTCGCCTTATGCAAATAATATAATATTGTCTGATAGTAATTCTAGCACATTAAAACTAGATTTATACAGGTCTATCAATCATTGATTCGAAAGAAATTATTAAATGTTTGTAATTTTTATAATTGGCTAATAATAAATTATTAGCTCCATTTCTAACCTATGTCCCCAGCTCCTTTATCTAATTTATAAATGTTTATATATCCATAGTTATGATCTTAAAATATTTTTTGCAAAAGGGTCAATAAAGGAATCAATTAAATATATTCTAATTCAAATTTCTGTTACTTTCTATTAAAATTCAGGAAGGGCACGATGTTTGGGGCATAATTAATATAATTTTATAAATGCTTTAAAATAGTTTTAGTTAAAAGCTCATTTGGCTTTAATTAATTTGATCAAGTCATCATGTAGAGCATTCTATAATAAATTGGATTTTATTATTCAAATGATGACTATCAAGTCATCATCTTTGAACATTGCTGATGTAGGGCAATCTTCCACTACATAGGCTTGTTGGTGGTAATATTACTGTTATTTTAAATTATAGAGGAAGAAAGCACTTCCTCCCCACTTATATTATATTCAGAACACCAAGGGTTCATAGTTATGACTCGGCCTAGCTTTCCCTCTGTTCCACATCTCCTTAAAGGACAGTAAGACTTGTCAAATACAAGCCACCATGCTACTTAAATCACCGACCAGCTATTATCTTTCATGTTCATTTTATAACTCATAATTCGTCAGCACTGTTACCTCTCTGTTCCAGTAAAGCCCGCTCTTATGCTCATAATTCATGATGAAGTGATTTTATTAAAGTCGAACAAATTCTCAGTTATCTCAAATTAAATAAGTTTTCTAATAAAGGTTAAAGTTATGCTCTAAATACATATCTTGCTCTTCATGAATGGATTTGCGAATGTGAAAATAAATCTCACATTCTTCCATATAAAATTGGAATAATAATTTCCATCACCAATGAATACCTTTATCTGCCTTTATTTTTTTATTGGGGCATAGACATATAGACTTCCATAATATTGCATAATACTTGTTGGCATATAATCGGAACAGCCATTCTTATTATAACTATAAACTCTGTTTAAGGACTAGAGGTAATCAATATAATTATCATTTAAAAATTGAACAAAACTATTACTATTATTATTAAAATATTTTATAAACCCACTTAGTTTCTTAATTCTTTTATTCAATAATAATTTTAATGTTAATGCTCGCTGTCTGTGTTGGAAACCCGAACATATACATATGATTCGACTTAAAATTATCTTTAGTTTATTATTCGATATTAGTGTCAGTTCAGGGGTCTCTAATCATCACCAACCATTGAGTTAGTTCCTTGGCACACAACACTGTGTCGTCGATTTAGATTGTCCATTGATCTGAGCTGGTGAGTTGGGTTTGAATTCAGTTTGGTTTGACTGAGTTTGGATCCGACTTGCGGTTTAGGTGGTGGAGGTTTTTTGACCGGTACAATATATATATAATTCTTATTACAAATTTTAAATTCCCAATTTTAATTAATATTAGTTCTTCCCCAATATATGTGGTATCATGTGTAATGAGAATTTGTTACTTAAAATAACTAGTATTTGAATGAATTAGATGGTAAAGCTAATAAATGTTTGCTTTTATATTCATTCTCAGGATCTTTAAAATTTATCATAGTCAAGTATAGACAGCTATTATAAACACTAATTCTATTGTTTTTATGTTGAAAATATAAAATTAATAATATAATCCAGAATTTTATTAGAGTAAGGCTACTAATTTTATTTTTTTAAAGAAAGGTCAAAATTTCAAATTGAATTGTACCGTGTTTTTAAAATTACTTAATATACAACAAAAAAATAATCTGAAACTCAAATACTACTCAATCTTATTTAAAAAGAAAACTTGAGCAAACGAAATAATAAATAAATAACGATTTCTAAGGGCTAAATTGAAATGTTTTTAATTAAAATGTACATTTTTGTTTTTTGAATAGTTAATTAAAAAGTATACAGAAATTTTAGTAATATTTTATTTAATAAATATGGAAATATTGAACTACATTATAACAATTTACTTTTAAATTTTCACACAGAATGCTGTGAATAAATCGTTTGTTACAAAATTCAAAAAATAAACTAAAGAATTATTAATAATTTTTGAAAAGAATTACATAAAATATTAACTCAGCAGTATGATTGCTTATAAAAATAAAAAGATCACTGGTAAAATTAAAGCTAAATAAAATAAATACATTTTTTAAACCATTCTATCTGCAGTCAAGGAACATATACAAAAAAACAAATTTAGACAATAGCAACTGTAGAAATAAAATTTTATTTACTGTAATTGAGACAATCTCTTATTTGAAATTGTCTTAACTTAATATTCTCAAGATAAGTTATTCAGAAGATTGTACAAATAAGCAATTAATGGTTAAATTTCATCAATTGCACAGTGAAATTGTTTACATGTACAATAAATGAAATTTTGTTTTCACAGTTAACCTTGCTTAAACTTGCCTCCCACTTATTCTTGGACCACAGACAGAAACAGTTAAATATTTTTTTATCAGTTAAACTTGTATTCTCTCAGACTTTGTTATATATATATATATATATATATTAAGACTTTGTTATATATATATATATATATATATTAAACCCAATGTAGTTATAAGAGACTTGAACTCAGACTTTCCAAGTTCCTACGCTATCCAATTCATTCTATACAACCAATACATGTGACCACATACAAGTGAAAAAGACGGATGATTTCCAATATACATATTTTGTGCTGAACCAGCACTCATCATTTCATCCAGATCAACATCTCTCACACATATATACAGTCAAAACTCAATTTATATTAAGACACGAAATCTTCAAACTTTAATGGATGAGCTTCAATCTTCTCCATTCTCCAACTTTTCAGCCATCCGTATCATTGAAAATCAAAATACAGAACACTCAAAGCCCTTGATGATGCCAACATTATTATTATACTCACATTGACCTTAAATCAATCTGCCCCCTCATATATAGGATCATAATATATTCATTTAATTATCTAGAAGAGAGATGGGCTGAATACAGGCTGAATATGTAATATTTAAATACAACTATATTTTCTATACTAAACTTGATGTAATTATAAGAAACTTGAACTCAAAGCTTCTAACTCCCTATCCAGCTATCAAAATCCATCTTATATAACTGATGCACAAGATCACATACATGTGAAAAAGATAAATCATCTCCAACATATGCATTTCATGCTAAACCAGCACTCATTTGTTGGCCTAGATTACCATCACCTATATATATATATATATATTGTAATGGTCAGAATCGTCTATCTCGCTAACACACTGCATAATTCAAACCCCAGACATGAAACTGAACATTCCAGGAGGAGTTGCCTTCTAGATATACTAAGTTCGAATCTAAAGTCCAAATTTCACAGTGCCACCTACGTGATAACGCATCTGATGCTACACTAGCATAACCTTTTACCGGTGCCTGGTGGTCAGGGAGAAACAAAAGACTCTATACTAAGATAAGTTTGGGTGGCTAATTAACGTCTATGGATTTATAAAAGAAATGCAGAAAATATATATATATAGACCGAGACAGTGATAGGAATCAAATAAAATAAGAGATAAAATTTAGTTTTAAATCATTTCACACAATTTATTTATATAAATATATATATAATGCCACTGTCTGCTTATATGAGACAGTGGCATTATATATACATTTATATAAATAAATTGTGTGAAATATTTAAATTATCTCTTATTTTATTTGATTCTATCTCCGTCTATCTATATATATTTTCTGCATTTCTTTATAAATCCATAGACATTAATTAGCCACTAGAAGCTGGCACAGTATAGAGTCTTTGTTTCTCTAGCCACCAAGTTTTTGATAAAAGGTTATGCTAGTGTAGCATCAGATGC